>CAUJNA010002902.1:0-82500 GCA_963377175.1 Effrenium voratum | reverse complement strand
ATGTATGTATGTATGTATGTATGTATGTATGTATGTAATGTATGTATGTATGTATGTATGTATGTATGTAATGTAATGTAATGTATGTATGTAATGTATGTATGTATGTATGTATGTATGTATGTAATGTATGTATGTATGTATGTATGTATGTATGTATGTATGTATGTATGTATGTATGTATGTATGTATGTATGTATGTATGTATGTATGTATGTATGTATGTATGTATGTATGTATGTATGTATGTATGTATGTATGTATGTAATGTATGTATGTATGTATGTATGTATGTATGTATGTATGTATGTATGTATGTATGTATGTATGTATGTATGTATGTATGTATGTATGTATGTATGTATGTATGTATGTATGTATGTATGTATGTATGTAATGTATGTATGTATGTATGTATGTATGTATGTATGTATGTATGTATGTATGTATGTATGTATGTATGTATGTATGTATGTATGTATGTATGTATGTATGTATGTATGTATGTATGTATGTATGTAATGTATGTATGTATGTATGTATGTATGTATGTATGTATGTATGTATGTATGTATGTATGTATGTATGTATGTATGTATGTATGTATGTATGTATGTATGTATGTATGTATGTATGTATGTATGTATGTATGTATGTATGTATGTATGTATGTATGTATGTATGTATGTATGTAATGTATGTATGTATGTATGTATGTATGTATGTATGTATGTATGTATGTATGTATGTATGTATGTATGTATGTATGTATGTATGTATGTATGTATGTATGTATGTATGTATGTATGTATGTATGTAATGTATGTATGTATGTATGTATGTATGTATGTATGTATGTATGTATGTATGTATGTATGTATGTATGTATGTATGTATGTATGTATGTATGTATGTATGTATGTATGTATGTATGTATGTATGTATGTATGTATGTATGTATGTATGTATGTATGTATGTATGTATGTATGTATGTATGTATGTATGTATGTATGTATGTATGTATGTATGTATGTATGTATGTATGTATGTATGTATGTATGTATGTATGTATGTATGTATGTATGTATGTATGTATGTATGTATGTATGTAATGTATGTATGTTATGCTATGCTATGTTATGTTATGTTATGTTATGTTATGTTATGTTATGTTAGTATGTATGTATGTATGTATGTGAAATTGAAGTTGAGGTCAAGAGAGCACAGCAGAAAACACACATATCATATTGGCTGACAGTTTTGGTAGCTTGAGGGCTCGCGAACAGTTGGATGCGGTTTCGTGTTCGTGCTCGAAGGGACTTTGAACTAGTGACAGCCGGACTCACCACGAATCAGCTGGAAAGAACGTTGCAAATGCACCCTTCTTCGTTCTGAGGAGATGATATTGTTCTTCAAAACTGGCACAAACTGCAAATCACCAATCTTGAGTAGTCGTTTGTTTAAGATACAACCCCATGCTTGCATGCCCTTGGCCCCAGCGAATGGATCCCAGGCCGGGAGACAAAGCTCTTGAAGTTTCCCAAGGCGCGATTCGCCTTGAAGTGTGAGGCTTTGCATGGAACGCCCGTTCCGACATGTTCCCAATGCACAAATTTGCGTCCATAAGCAGGATAACAATCGTAGTAAAAATCACAGTAGTAGTGAAGTATGTACGTGTGTGGGTGTGTCCATGTTTGTGTGTGTGTGTTTGTGTGTGTCTGTGTTTGTGTTTGTGTTTGTGTTTGTGGTGTGTCTGTGTCTGTGTGTGTGTGTGTTTTTTGTGCTTGTGATTGTGCTTGTGTGTGTGTGTGTGTCTTTGTGTTTGTGTTTGTGTGTGTGTGTGTGTGTGTGTTTTGTTCAATCGATGCAAGTATTGCCGCAGCCTGCCGCTGAAATGTTGCTTTGGCAAGCGGTTCCGGCCACTTTCAGTTCAACCCCCTGCGGTGCTAGCAGATCAATTTTTGTGCTGCAATGTATGTGCAGCTGCTTTGACCGGGCTCGCGTTCATTGGCCCCATTGATGTTTGATTTCTGCTGAAAACGGGGGGGGGGGGTGGCTTTGAGGCAAGGAAGGTCGACGAAAGAGAAGTGTAGAACTGATACCTTGGGTCGGGTGTTCTTGGATGATACTGTCTTCTTGGGTCTTTCCTGTCAACGCCTGGCAATTGACCAAATGAGACATTGTTCCATAGGGGGGGAAGCAGTACGTTGGAAAACGAAGAACAAAACATCCCGCGCAGCAAAGTCAACAGACGCATAGCGCAACACTGGTGTGTCATGTGGCATTGTTCAAAGCATTGCAAATCAGGAGAGCCATTAGAGGTTCCCTATCCCCAGAGTTGTTCAGAACGCTTTCAAGAATTTCTGCTCAGAAAGGGTTCGGGCCGGCCTCCTACTCCCAAACCCACTGCCCCCAAATGTAAAAACAGGGTACACAACCACTTGACAAACACGACCAAAAGGGAATATACTCAATTCTCCCGTGGGCCGCGGATTTTGGGTGGAAATCCTCTTGAACCAGGACAAGGCAGTCCAGGAGTTTCTGCTGCACCACATGCCTCCCCGCAGCTCCGCCCTCCTGGCCACCAGTCCGCCCTCCTGGCTGGCATCATCTCAGCCGGAGGCGAGCTAAGCTAAGCGGGCCCGCCCAGATCCATGTGCCGAAAAAGGCAAAGAAAAAGGCACAGTTCAAAGACAGAATAAAATGGCTCCTACTCTTGGGGTAGCCAAGGGCACTGTTCATTTGGCGTCTTGCCTACCCATAGGGGGAGCTGCCGGTCAACTGGGAGGTGGTGTGTTGTCCACAGATTTGGGCCTCTTGGTTCATGAAGCTTGTTGGAATCACTGGTTGCAGTTTGGCTGTCATGATCATCTTATTCGTCCCAAGGGACAGCTAGGGTGCTGAAGTGGGTCCATGTCCTTGTTGCCCTAAGGTCGCAGTGGGTTGAAGCTCGCCCCAGAACCTCGAATAAACACGATTGCTCGCGGAGGCGATGGACCCGAACCTGAGGTGATATCCCAAGGCAAGATGAACCCACAACCCCCTGCCTGATTGCTCTCTTTCGGGAAAACTTTCCCTGATGCCCCGAGTCGACTGCCCAGTTGTCCAGCACCACCCTCTAAGTTCCGGTTCGTTTGGCCTCACTCCCTGAGTTTGTGGACTTTCTACTTTGTGGGAAGACCAATTAAGTGGTAAACAAAAAGTTCAGACTTTTGGCTAATCCACTCAGGAAGTGAGTGGCGGGTTCCCCACCACAAACGGCGAACACCAGGGCACTGGGCTACTGGCACTCCTGGTTGGTCCTTGCTAGACCTTGATTGGAAGAGTGGCCCCGTGTAGATCTTCTTTGGGGACAAATACCAAACTGTTGTGCACGAAGGGCGCAACAGGTTGGACCGCGCGGACCAGGCTGTTGTGGATTGACCAGTCGCCCCCGTATTCGCGAAGAAAGTTCCGCTTCACCATGACACTGACAGCCACAAATAAATGTTGCCTTGGAGTAGAAGGGACCAGTTGTCCTATGGGCATTCTCAAGCTCAGGCTTGCAGAGCAAATTATAGTGGTTTCGACTCCACTCTGGTCCGTCATCTTTATTGTTACATTGCTTGTGCCAAACAACTGTTTTGCCGAGGAACAGGTCGGTCCGTCGGTCCGTGGTTCTGTCGGTCTGACTGGCAGTGCTCGGAAAAGGAGCCTCTGGGCCACTAAGCCACAATGAACACCTGAGTCAGAATCAAAGCCCGGTATTAAAATGAGACGCTGCTATTCGAGGCTCACTTCTACATGTGCGGCTCAGCGCCGGCCTGGCAGCACAGCACGCAGTGGCCTCCGCAAGGGGCGGCTCGGTGTGTCTGTGTGTGTGTGTGTGTGCGTTGGCGTGTTCGGAGGGTACCCCAGGCTTTTTTTAAAAGGGAATGGAAACTGAAGGATTTCAATTTATTGGGGTCCGTTAAAATCATGGCCAACAGGAAGCACCTGCAAGCTGATTTAGGAGTTCCCCCCAATTCAGAGAAGAAGTGGAGCCAAGGGATTTTTGACTGCAATTGAGGGGAGGGCAACAAAATATTCGCCTTTGACCTAGCATTGGGTGCATGAGCGGTTGTGTGCCTGCTGAGCATGGGGTGGATGGTGAGATTGGACCTGTGGTTCGCTCCGGCCGGAAGCAATTGGAACTTGAACCAAACCCAAGATCAGCGCATCAAGGCGTGCCAGAAGCCTCAAGGCTTGCCATCTGCTTTTACTCCATCAACCTATTTGCCAGGCTTGTTGCCTTTGGCTACCGCAAATCAGGGCAGGATTCGTTCGACCAACTCGTTGATAGCACTCAACTTGCTGTGCGGTACTCGTACTCGCCATTGGCCAACATTCCCGTCAACAATGGAAGCACGCCGCAATGCGTAGAAGGGCCTGTTCCCTTCCTTGTTTTGGTTTCTCCCGTTGGGAGTACGGGATGCTGTGCCTGCATGGCGAGAACAGGATTGACAGGATATTATAAGGAAATCACTACTAGCAACGAGAAACAGTGGCGCTGGTGGCCCTTGTAAACAACCGAGGGCCATGTTGAAATGATTTGTGCACAAGCTCACTTACAGCACCTGCGCTAAAAAAACAAGATGAGCCTTGTAAGGGTGTTTCAGTGTGGCTATGAATTTTCACGGTTGCCACCTGAACCGCCATTTCGGGTCCCTAACTAAAATCGCCCTTTGCCACCTGCAGAGGTGGTGAAGCGGCCGCTGTGGCTGCTGGAGCGGTCACTGGCCTGGGCCAAAGAGGAGCTTGGCGACGAAGGCGGGGTTCGTGACCTTCGCACCCACAGCTTCCATCCTCCCACCATGGCACCCACCAGAAGGCGCTTTCAGAGGAACGCGGTCTTCGGAACTTCGGACCCGCCCGCCTTTTTGCGCTGGTAGCAGTCAAGTGGCCGGCCTGGCCCATGTGAAACAGTCTTTTGGGCTTCTCGGTGACAGTGAAGATTCTGAGAGATTCTCAACATCGCTTTTGGGGGGTCGTTCTCTTCGAGGTAATGCTGAAGGTTTGGGGTGTTTGAGTGTGCCCTTGCTTGAAGTCTGAAGCTTTGGAGATGCTCATTTGGATACAAACCCTTGCTCTTCCACGTGTTTATTGTTTGAGTGTGTCACTTTCCTGGCCCCAAGTGGCATTCAGCCTCTCCCCTCCCCAGGCTCTACGCAGCTGCCCCCGGCCACGAGTGCTCGGCAGCTAGTCTGGGGCGGTGTGTCGCGGTACATGGCGATGATCAAGATGATGGACGCTCGGCTGACAGCCAGCGCCATGCACTTGCATAGCTGTCCCTTGGGCTTTGGATGGCAATCTGGAAGAACCGTATGAAATTCATCCCTTCTTTCGCCAAAGGGACATTGAATTGCCGGGATTCTGCTACGCAAAGCAATCAAAGCAACGGCGTATGGCCCGAGCTAGGGCCTTCCAGCCATTTGGAAGCCACCGCCTGGCCCACGACGCAAATGTTCGATGTCGGCCCTCTTTCGGATTGAGTTTTTGGGTAAGGGGATGCCAGCTGCCTGTGGGCGAACTCATTTGGGACCTATGGCAAGTTCACCGTGATGCAGGTCTTCTGACTTGGGGATGTTTGGGCTCCCTGATTTCAGATCACTTGTGGTTTTACTTACTGATCCACCAAGTGAGTGAAAGGTCTGGTTGGTTTTGTGCGCGCTGGTCATTCATGATCACTTGGCTTGCCTTAAGGACTTGGTCAAGTACAAGTGGAAGCAGTCTGGGCCCTAGTGCGGCGCAAGGAATCCAGCCAGAGTCAAGGCATCAAGTTCTGCAACAAGTTTGGCATTTTTTAGCTTTCCTTATTCACAAATTGATACGGATTGGTTCTCAGCAGGGAGGAAAGTCCCAACATGAAGACCGCCGGGCGTGGCAGGGGTACTTTGGCTATCTCCTTGAGGTCCAACCCTTTCAGGGGCTGACTTCGACCAAGACGTATCCTTCCTCCCACTAACATTGCATGGTTGGAGGTTACCGTGAGGGTACCTGGAAGATCATCTTCCTCTGGGACCATTCCCCGGTGAGGTCTGCGGTTGACAGCGGCCGAGCCTTGCTCTTCGAAGCGCCGGCCTGCTCCGCGCCTTTGGCGCTGGTCGGCTCCGCAGTGCTGTCCTTGCGAATCCGCGGCGCTGGGGATCCGGACTGCTTGGGCAAAGCTCACTGGACTGGAACTCTTGCATGTGGCTGTGGGTCAATGGGTACCCAAAATGGAACGCTGGTAAATGGAACCAAGGGCTAAAACCTGTGGTCCCCTGATGGTTCAATTTTGACCCATACCCATGTCTTGAAACGTTCTCTTGAGGCTCACCCCTTAGATTCTTAGATGGGGCCGTTCAAAAAGGGAATGCTGAAGGAAAGCCACTCATTTCAGGGGACCGGTATGGTGAACACTTAAGGCCTGTTTTGTTTGGCCACCTTCTTTAGTGTGTCTGTGTTTTAGGATTTGGGCTTGCAGAGCAGACTCCCAAAAACAATCATAGAACCTGTGCAAAGGATCCTGGAAGACAATGTTCCTTTTCGGGGGAGCCCTGTGCAGGTTTCATGTTTGTTCTTGTGGGTAAGTGTGTGGATGGCACCCCCCAACTTCGTTACAGAAGCTCCCTTTAGGATGCGGACATTTTCGCCTACATTTGCGAGCGTCCGGCTGACGGCGGAGATCTGACTTATGTGACCGAAGGCCAGCTGTTTGGGTTTAGAAGCACCTTCGGTGGTGAGTTAAAAGTGTCCTTGCCCCCTGGAGGATTGACAGGGGCATCCCATTTTGCAATTACTTTTGGGCAGGGGGGAACAGTACCTACCGATCCATCAGGTCGATAGATCCGGGGTTTTGCGGTCCTTTAGCTTTGCGGCGAGGCATACTTCGCCTTAGCTACCGCAAGGAGGTGGATGCGCCTCCACACGAGAAGGCCAGGCCTTGCGGAGCAATGGGCGTGGCTGGAGTTGCAGAAAGAAATTCCGAGTTTCTGGCAGCTTCCCGCCTGAACATGTGCTGGCAATTTGGTGATGGATGATGCTGCCTTTATCATAGTACAAGGTTCTGGCAATTGGTCAAGAACCAAAGCCGGGTGAAATTACCGTTATTTCCTTTTGTCCTTCACTGCGGCTCCATGCCCTGAAATATTGACATCTAATTAACAAACCCGATTTGGGGATCAGGCTTCGCAGGGGGAAGCCAGTGGAAACCCCTTGTCAAACAAAGCTCCGCATATTGGTAGGCAGCCAATATGATACCACCAAGGCTGCTGAGTGCGATCAATGTCGACCAAGGTGCACAGGTTTTGATTTGCGTATGACTCAGCAACTCGAGGCTCAGCACGGGTCCATACTCCAAAAATCTACTGTTTAGCAGGTTGACATGGAACCCAAAACGGAGGCTTCCCAAATTCGGAGGTTATTCTTCTACATGTTATTGGTCCCGTGCTGCTCCGCAGGGGTTCCCATTCAAAACCAAGGTGCCAAGAGACAGTGCGTGTAGCATGCCGAGAACCCATTTGTGACAACCCACTGGTCACCCAACTACGACACCGTCGAGATGAATCCGCTGGATCTGCTACCGGGCATGCTGGCCAGGCAGCAGATCCTCCACAAGATTCGGAGGCAGAGGCAGACGCCCGGGTGCCGCATCACAGCTACAGGTGGGGGCGGGGGGGAGGGGGCCAGCTTCCAACAAAGGGTATCTTGCGATGTTCAAAAAGAAAACTGAAGCAACAAGCCATTGAAAAAGTTTGACAAGGTAGCCAAGCTTCAGCAGCTGGCTCCATCGTGTTTCGCCAGTCCTAAGCATTGACAAACGACTGGTTAGCTGGCTGAAATGCGCCAGTTGCATGCTTGACAGAGAAGGGGAGTGATTCCTGGTCGTTGGTGAAGTAACTTGGGCCTGGAAACATGCCCGAATTCTCGGGCAGCCCATTCAGGTGTCACCACTTGGTAGGGCAATTGTTTGCAAGCAATTTGAAGCATATCAAGCTATGCCTTCGACAGATCAGTGCTGGGTTCGTGTTGTCAAACTTGGACCCTTCTTTGCTCACCCCCTTTTTCACTTTGCTCACCCCCTTTTCACTTTCAGTCTGGGTTAAACCAACCCTAAGCCAACCAAAGAACTCACCCCAACCCGACCTAAAACCATCCTAAACATACCCTAAGCCCAAACCAAACTTCAACCTACCCTAAACCCTAATACGTTGCAGACAAAGATAATAGTTTGCAAGATCCAAAAAACAAAATCCCCAGAATATAAATATACATATATATATATATATATAGATATACGTACAGATATGTAGCATGGAATCAACAATTAACCCACCGAAGCAAGCCGTAAACCCGCGCTAAACCAACCCGAAACCCTAAACCAACCCTACACCACCCGAAATCAAACCCCCTATATCAACCCCAAGCCAACCATTCACGTGCCCAACCCTAATCCAACCCTAACCCACCTTAAACCTCCCCTAACCCCACTCTAAGCCAACTATAAACCAACACTAAGCTCACTGTAAACCCAGCCTAGACCAACCAGACTAACCTCAATCCAACCCCACACCCTAAACCAAGCCTAAACAAACATTAAATCGACTCTAAGCCAACCCAGAACCCACCCCAAACCTCTCTCCCAAGCCCTAATCCCAGCAAACTAACCTTAGTCCAACCCTAAACCCAACCTAAACCAACACGAAGCCAACCCAAAACAATCAACCCTCACTCAACACACCCCCAGCTCGGTGGGTTTAGGGTCGGTTCAGGGTGGGTGTAGATGGGGTTTAGGGCGAGTTCAGGGTTGGGTTACGGGAAACCATTCCCGAACCAACCCTGAACCCACCAGACTTATGAACACACACCCAAAACCAACTTAAAGTCTCCCCAAACCAAGTATCCCTAACCCCAAACCCATCCAAACCAGTCCTACGCAGTACAGCTGCTGTAGGACCACAGGGTTAGCAAAGAAAAGTTGAAGGGTTATAAGGAAAAGGTAGAGGGTTTGGGAAAAGGTAGAGGGTTTGGAAAAGAAGGAAGGGTTGAAACAACAGGCTTGGCGGCTTCAGTCAAAAAGTTCCCCAGCACTGGTCAAGCCAATGTCAATTGCGGCTACATTGGATTGCCTTTGGTTCCAATGGAAGCCACGCATGATGAGTTGTTTCCGACAATAGTGGGGCTTCAATCATGTGTCTCAAGAAGCAAGGGAGGGCACCACAGGGAAGGAGTTTGAACAAGTCTTGCCAGCAGCTTCTTCTAGCTTGAGTAGAGGTCCATTTTCTGCTCATATGCATCTCAGGGTGCCCCGTTTCTCGTTTGCTTTTGGTCAAACGCCACTCGCAAAAGCCTCCAATCAGCCAGCAACCTCGCAACCGGTGGCTGGCTTTGGGTCAAACTGCAATAGTTTAAACCAAGAAGGGATGAGTGGGAGTCCTTGGATAAGCCCAAGAGAAACTTGCCCATGCCGAGCTTCTTGGGAGAATGAGCTTGATTGAGCTCACGTGCATTGCCCGGTAGGGAGTTCTATTCTGCGTTGGGAATTCAGCGATTTTGCCCAGGGGTTGCCTCGTGTTTTGGGCTGGAAAATCCCGGCCGTGGCCAGGCGGCAGGACCGGGAAATGGTGACAGCGGAAGGCCGAAGAGTCGACGGCCCGGTCGGACTTTGGACCAACCGAAACGGTTGGAGGTTGGAACGGGAGCGACCTATGGCCCAGCCCCAATCAAGTGGTTGCTGTGCAGCTGTGTCAAGGGGAAGCATCCCAAACGAGAGCACGATCTTACCTACAATGGACGGTGCAGCCCAGTCAGCTTGTGATAAGGACGGTGCAGCTTATTCAGCTTGTGAGAATTTAGTCCTTCTGAGTTTGAGGGCTGGTTTGCAGGCGGCACTCCACAACCCCGGCATTGTGTGTGTGTGTGTGCGATTGCCCCTGCTCTTTGTTTGCACCCACCCTTGCCAGCATGGCTCGGTACTGATATAAATTCTTAGTGTTTCTGAAAACTTGGGAGATAAAGGTCTCACTCAGACCTCGGCCATGGTTGCTTAGCTTGCGCTGCGGGAGTTATAACATTGTGGTTGCCCCCTTTTGGCCAAGAATCTTAGAAGGGAGAGGTTTTGGAAAGGATTCAACTCACTAGGACCATCACTGCAGCTCTTTTTTTTCTGGGCTGCTTTTTTGCCTTTCAATGACTGCTCATCGCAATTCGCGCCACGTCCCGAAGCTTTTCGGATGAACTGCTTCCCGCGAATGCAGAATGCTCCCCTTCAGTCTTGGACTCGCTGGCCTCGCTCGGCTCTCCGAACTCCGGCCATCCGCCAGGCACCACAGCCAGGCTGAAGTTCTTCCCGGCCGCCTACCGATTCCGCAGCTTGGCCGATCCTTTGTGTCCCGGGGGCCCCTTTGGGCCAAGGCCCTGAGAGCATTCGTTGAGACTTCGACATGGAAGGATACCGGCCTGGTTGATCTAGAGGATCCTGCATAGGGGTCTCATAAAAATCAGCTTGTTTTTGGTTTGAATGCCCTTTGCTGAAAGATGATCCTTCCCTTTGATCGGAGGCACCCGTTTGCAAAGTCTATTTGGCTCTCAAGAAATGGTCCGCAGCCCTCGAAGGTGCCGGCTCCAAGATCGCGCTGGTGATCGCTCCGGACGACGCGGCCTCAGAATGGAGTGCACAATCCAAAAAGGAACGAAGCCGACATGAATTTCAATAATTGACGCCAGGCACCAGTTGGTAGGTGGTTTGTCAACAAGCATTCATAGGGTTTTATCCATCCCAGCTGGTGAGAGCTGATTTTCTTGAACCCATCCACAGCGGTTGCGCTGAGGATGCCACTCACTACGTGCCCAACCCGCTTGCTGCTTCCAACCCTCCGTTCATTTGCCATTCTCGCGCCGAGCCATCAGCGCGCCTCGGCAGCCCGATCAAAAACAGGGAGGGCCAAGTTGAAAAATGGTTGGCTTCCTTCTGGCGTCTAAGGCCAAACATGAATCACACCCCAAGTGTAAGAGGCGGCAGTTGCTGACATGGCATTTGCCTCGCGGCTCAACCTTCATAGCTCCAGCATGCCTATCTTCACCTGGGTGCTTGAACCGCAAAGCGCAGCCACCCATTTTTACGGGGTGTCCAAACAACCTCCCAGCGCTGAGCCAAGGCTTTGGCTGCCCCTGCAGGAAGATGCGGCGGCCCTTTGATGCTGCTCTCTCTGCCCTCTCGATGGACCTCGCCTGCGCTCCGTCAGCACTTGCTCAGCCTTCAGCCAGTGAAGCGTCTTGTATTCAGTGACCATCAAGTCTGTGCGACCCGGATTGGGCCACAATCATGAAAAGGCCATGCAGTTGTACCTTTGCGTACGAAGGTGAGGGAATTCTTCTGGGTGCTGTTCAGAGGACGCACCCTTTGGGGCGTGCCTGCCTTGTTGAGTGAATCCTTCTCCTGATGTTAAACCAAAGGGGAGCCACCCATTTTGGGGCATTCCTTCTTCAGAATGCGGGCACATCGAGCCGCAGCCAAGGCTGGCTCAATGGCCGACTGGGCGGCTGTCGAAAAAAACTCGCGAGACAAGGAGAAAAACAAGCAGTCCCAGCCCTGCAGCCTACATGTTAGCGCGTCAATGTGCTCAGGGCTCCGAATGAACAACTCACAAGTCAAGTTCAAACTTTGGCCCAGTCATAGTCAGTCCTCGCAGCCCTCTCGAATTGAGAATCGGATTGCTGTGTCTTCAATGTTTGCCCTTTTGTGCGTTTCAATGCGCTCGTTGTAGTCGGTGTAGCGCACAGATCGGGCGTCTCCTTTAGTTCAATGTACTCTTCTTGGACTTGTAGCTGTTTATCCCTCACGCCAGAGCATACCAGAGCTCGGCTTTGTGCAGAAGATGTTATCTAAAACAGCTGCCCCAGTGTTCAAAAAATGTTTGTATATACATATCATATGTATCATATATGGGTAGTATCATTACCATTGCTTTATACTTGCTATGAGCTTTACTATTATCATTATTGGAAGGGGGGTGTCATTTTTATTTTTGGAATATGTTCATTGTCATTATCCTTTTCCTGCCATTTCAATTGGGCAAAATTACATGACTGAAAGGTTCACCTTTTGCATCTATCCTTGGGTCAACTCAGCTGAGTTAAATGGAGGGCTAGCGCAAGCTCGCTCACCCAAAAAGGACTGTTTACGTTTCACATGTCACATTCCAGATTCAAGAGAAGATATCGAACACCTGTTACCCCAACTCGGCGTTGTAGTCAATTCAGTGCTGGAGCATGACGAGATTGGCAGGTGAGCGACATGCAGACCTTTGCCTTTCCCCTGCCGCTTGGCAGTTGGGATATCCCGTAGTTGCAGCACGTTGTGGTCCTGCCAAGTTGTTTGGGACGTTTGCCCGAGGATGGGGGAGGGAAGAGAGGGAGAAAGGGAGGGAGAGGGAGGGAGGGAGAGAGAGAGAGAGAGACTCGTCCAGGAGGAGAAGTAGGTGTGTTTTATGGATCCCTGCTGGGCACCTTTTTGCCACGCGCTTCCTTAAGGCCGTGAAGGCTGAGGGCAACAAACATGACTCATTTGGGGTAGCAGTGGCACGTTGTGGAATATTCAACGTGTCGGCCATTGCTGGTCCTTCATAAAGTGTCCATTTGGGCGCAATGCCTGGAGAGAGAGAGAGAGAGAGCGAGAGAGAGAGAGAGAGAGAGAGAGAGAGAGAGAGAGAGAGAGAGAGAGAGAGAGAGAGACAGAGAGAAGAAGCCTTTGCGCCAGACTCTGCGCCAGAAGAGCGCAGGGCCCTGCCTAAGGCGCCATCCCTCCCGGCTTCGCAGGGGGCTCCGAACTGTCATTGCCCCCTCCACTTGGAGCTCAGACTGGCTGAGCGCCCCAGGCTCCGTAAACGTCATTGCCTGGCAAAAGGGGGAGCCCGCGGCACCAGCAGCAGAACAACGAGAGCATTTGCGCATGAGAGTGGATCGAACAATTGGGGAGCACCCCATAGGCGAGCGCCCGCAAGACAATCGGGGAGCACCCCATAGGCTGGCACACCCGCAGAAAAGAATAAAAACACAAAACCGCCAGGGGAGGAGAAGGCGCGGGAGAAGAGCACCCGCCAGTCACGCGCCTAGAACACAAGGCCGGGAAAGAACGTGCCCAGGAACGTCACCAAGCCGTAGTCGAAGATGGGTACCTCAAGGTCGGCGGAAAGAGCCGGAGGCTCAAAAAAAACTGCAGCAGCAACAACAACAGCAGCAGCGACAAAGGCAAGGCCGGCAACAGCAGTGGCAGCAGCAGTAGTAGCCGCAACAGCAGAAGCAGCGGCTGCGACAGCCACAGAAACGGGCGTGTGGGTTGGTTTGCCTCTGGCGCACCATTGACCACACGCGACCAAATCGTGTGGTGGCACCCCTGAGCCTTCCGGAAGCGCCCGGCCCCACACACAGCTCGGGGAACGCCTGAGGAGAAAAGGTGGAGCAGATTTTTCCTTCAGGGCATGCTCATGCGGATGTCTAAACTTTCCTAAAAGGAAACCCAGAAAACACCAAGGTTGCAACATGTGTCCGGGGTAAGAGTTCCACAAAGGTGTTTTAGTTGTTTTTGTTGGTCTAGTGGTTGGGTTCTTTCCATTTCGCCCACTAAAAGTTTGACTTGCTGTGGATGGACGAAATCCTGCACTACCTGAGAAACATTGGAATGATGATTCCCCTGCAAATACCACCACACCTCATGGTTTCCCATGGTTTCAAAGGGGTGCGAACGGATTTCGTCCATCCACAGTATGTCTCATCTCTTGCCTGATCCAAAGAAGAAACAGGGGGGATGGGGCGTACTTTGCTCTCAGGCCGCGGCTCCAAATCGGGCCAATGGCGCAGGCGAGGGGCTTGAGTTGAGGGTAAGCCACATGAGCGTGAGAGCGTTTAGGGGTCAAGGATTTCACGTGTTTTGTTTTTTTTGCGTTTGACCCACAAAAAGGGAGTGGAGTTGGGCTGGCGCAACACTCATGAGGCAGTTTCCCATTTGTGCCACAAAAGAGAGGTTCTTGGACATGGGGCTTGCGCCCACGGCCGCGTTTTGACAGGACAGAAGCGCGCTGTCAATCAAACCAATGGCTGCCGCCTTGGAGTGTTCCGGCTTGGGCTTGGGTGAACAATAAAGTGAATGCCATTTGGGCAACACTGGCTGGGGCCTTTTGGCTCCCTTCATTCTACTGCTACTCTGCTTTGGATTAGTATGCAGCCCCCAAACAACAACAAATTTCAGATTTCGGAGGAATCTGCTGTTTCGGTAGTTTGTTGCTTGCAAGGGGTCCAATTCCCGTCAACAAACACTCGCGTTACCTGTGATTCCTTGAAGTTCCGCGACTCGGCTGCTTTGGCGTTCCAGCCTCCAGCGTCTTGTCTACTTGTTTCAGGGTTTCGCTTTAAAATCAGATGTCCAAACACACAGGTGCTTCCCCTTGTGGTCATTCCGGAGGATCGGATCTCGGCCTTTCTCAGACTTAGGGGATGGCGTAGCCTATGCCACTTAGCTCTCACTTAAGAGCTATGCCTTTCACAGGGCTCCCTATGTTTGCCCTTTGGGTTGTTTAAACATCACCTGTTGGGCTTATGGTGAGTTTCCTCGTTCGCGGTCACTTTCCAGTCACCCAGGGGTTGCTGTTGGGCTGAGTGGTTACGATGGCTCGTTCACAATGGTGATCATACGCTGGTTACATACTGCGAGGGGAACATGATTTGTGCAAGTCATGGTGTTTCGTGGTCAGATATTGGTTTATTTATACTTCGGGAGTCTGCCGTGCGCGCTTACTAAGGCGATGCTGTTCTCAAGCGCCCTCTTTCAGGCACGAAAGATTCGCTGGCTGACAAACCTTTCAAAAAATATTGTATGGCAGTCGCTCGGGGGTCGCAACGGCCTGTGGGGATCTTGTTGGGAGATGGTTTGGTTGTCAGAAGTCGCCTTTTCACACGTTGTTTGTTTGCGTTGAGCACCTCAACGGAGGTGAGAGGTGGGCCCTTGGGAGTATCACGGCCTTGTCCAGTTCCCTTGCGTTTTCTGACCCGTTGCGAGGGTCGTTCAGAAAGGTCCACCTGATGTGGGAACACGATCTCCACTACAAGTGCCAGCCGCTGTGTACAAGTCTTGAAACAAACTCAAAGGCAAGCATCCGGAAAGTGAGCTCAGCAGATGGGCTCACCCATGCTGTGTTCCCGCGTCGTACCAGTGAAACAGAGAGAGACCTCGGTGACCCCAGGCGAGATCTCGCAGCAGACGTTGCGAGCCTGAGACCTGGGCTTGCGAGAAACAGCTCAGAGATGTCCGAGCTGAGTCTGAGAATGCGGGCCATGCGACCTCTAAAAATGTCTACAGGGCTCCCACTCCGCACTCGACAAGGCTTTTCTTGGTGCTTCAGATTCCCTTGGTTTGAGCTTGGTTTCACTCGTCCAGGCAATTCCCTTGCTGAACTTCCAGCCCCAAGGTTTTTCAAAGATTTGGTACGGACAAGTCCAGCTCTGGCAAGCATCTTTCTGGCAAGCATCCAATTGCCTTATTCGCATCAGCCTACCTATTCCTTCGCTCGATTCGGGGGTAGAACGAGCTCAATTACTGGGGGTGTGGGGGGTTCTTTTCTGGGGGATCCCATATTTTGGTTTTGGAATTAGTGTAAAGTGTGCAGCAAATCAGAGCACCGGAGGTTGTTTCATTCTAAAGCCACGCGGACCGCCCTGGAGCTAGAACTGAAACCCTGCATTTGGCCACATCTGGCAACCCCCAAGAGTCGAAGGCACATGCCGGTCTCCTACAGGTTGGTGGCCAAATCTTTCGGGTTTCCTTACCGTTGTTGCTGGACTTGCGTCGTTTGTTTTGTGTCGAATCTGCTGGTGAGGTGCGGGCAAAAGGTCTACATCCGGGTACACCACCTAGCAACTGCTACACAGAAGATGTTGTGCAGAATAAAATGTCAGATTACTCAACCCGCTGGATTAATTGCGGCATGTTTCCCTAAACAGTAAACGACCCTACTATTAGTTGACCAGGGGTTTATTGATCCATGGGTTCCCATTTATGCCGAAACCTTTGCGATCAGGTCGCTTGTGAAATGCCTCACGGGCGAAAGCGTCCTGTTTGCGGGTCTTATTTTTTAAAGCGTTCAAAGTGTTGCGCTTGCACGTTGTCAGCCATATTGAGGTCCCGCGTTTTCGGCGGAGCGCCCCTGCATTGTGGTAGGTGTGTCTTGAACATATTTCAGCGAGGGCCCATTAAAAAGTTTTGCCCATCGCTCCTGGTCTCGCAATACTGTCTGATTTTGGAAGCCATTGCCAAGCCCAACTTCACCGCATCAAAACATCCCGTGCGAAGAGATCGCCGTGATAAGTGCTGGGGTGGCCCGCTTTGGTGTCACAGACGGTGATGTTCCAGCCATGTTCCGGCCAAAAAACATGTGGGAGCCATGCCTCTACTGCTATTGGGTTGGATTCCCCTTATATTTCCTTTTAACCAGCAAAAAGTTTAACTTTTTGCTGGGGGATCTACAGCACCCAAAATGTTTGCTCTTGCCGAGCGTAGGGATCTAAAAGCGGGCACCAGCTTTGCACCAAACCGCTCTTGGCCGAGGAGAAGGTCGGCTGGCTGCTGGCAGACCTTCCTAGATGAGTCTCAAGGCCAACTGCCACATTTGACCGTGGTGTTCAACGTTGCTCTGCGAATGGCCACACGGATTGCTCAAGAAGTCACCCCAAAAATAGTTTCCCTTTTAAAGGAGCCACGCAATGGCGCATACTGTGGCGAAACCAACAGACCAATTTTGCCGGTGCCTCTTGTGATCCTCATGCGTTCACCCACTCATGCACATGCCGAGCCAAGGGCAAACCTCCTAATCCAAACGCCTAAAATGAACAGTCCCAGCAGTGACCACGTCCGAAACTGGGTGCTCAGCAGCTGCAAGCTGGTTCCCTACTTCTGCAGCGCCTTTTCATCCAGCTCCACATGCCAGGCTCTCTGCAAAGCTAGCCAATGCACGCGCGCTCAGCTCAGCTTCTTCCCAGCTTGTATGTGTTGTGATCGCCAGGGTTGATTCCAAGTTTGATTTAAACAACCAGCCCCTGCTTCCCTTTTGGAACCAACAGGAGTTTGCTGAAACAAGGGCAAATATGAAAAACACATGTGAAGACAAGGGGGTTGACCTGGCGCTTGCGGAGGCTTGCTTTTCATTGCTCGCCCCAAGCGCCATCAGTTGAGCCGTAGGTGGTGTCCTTCCTGAGGGTCGGTCAGAATGTCTCACAGCCTGGGCGCAACACCGAACCAAGACTTTGTTCAATGACTGGCATGAGTCCGGCTTGCAGTTCAGGCAACACGTTGAGTGAGTTGACCACATTAGCTGCCACACAGAATGGTGGCAGACAAATAGTGCAGGACTCAGTGGAACTGGGAAAAGATCTCAGTGCATTGGCATGTTCTTGGATTGATGCAGAGGGGTTGCACATCAGCGCGCCAACCAATGGGTGCCGCAGTCGTGGTTAAGTCAACAGGTCTGCCATGCTAAAGGCCGTCCAAGATGGCGGGGGAGTGATTGGTCCCTTAGTTTTTGCAAGACGAATGGAACACATAGGATCGCCCCTGCCAGCTTGTTCGCAGCGAGAACCAACCAGAAGATCATCGTGCATCATTCAAGAGGCATAGGTATACCTCTGACAACTGAAGTATTCCTCGCAGAAAGGGTCCCTGTGCCCTTTGTGTGTGTGTGTGTTTTTTTTTTTTTTTTTTTTGACGGTCGTGATACATCATCCATATGTGAATCGGATTACTTGGTTGTTTGCTCGAAACGCGAACGTTTGATTTACGCAGGTGTTAAAATGTGGACTGTGCATTAGCAGGTATGGATGGGAAGACGGAAAAAAAACCTAAATGGTGTTTTTTATGTCTGGGATTATTGGTATTTGTTATTCTTGTTAAACTAAAAAATGTTAACTAAAAATCTAACAAACATATAAGAAATATATGTTTTAATATAATTATTTATTTACGGATTCGATTCTTCTTGGTCTATGGTAATTTTAATTGAAAAAAGGAAACGATATATTTTTTATATTTTCAATTTAATTAAAAATTGGTGGACATATTGCGATTTTTGTGTGGTTTTTATGGAAATTATATACATTTAAGGGCTGCTGCTTAGTGCTGCCGATTCCTGGATTTAGTTGTGGTTTCTTTGGTTTCTTTTTGACCCAAATGGTATTTGAGGCGAGGTGCCGTTTCGGTAGTGATACATAGTTATGATTATGATTATCGCTGCTGGAGATGCTGGGGATGCGTAATGATGATTATCCTCATGATTAGAGATGCTGCGAATGATGCGTAATGATGATTATTATTATTAAGGCAGGACTCCAAATTTTAATGATATAAGTGGCATCTGAGGCAAGGTGCCGTTTCGATAATGATGTATAGTTATGATTATCGCTAGGCACTTTTGGTAATGTAGAAGATGCTATGATGATAGTGATTATGATAGTTATTCGTAGCTTTGGTAATGTAAAAAATACTACGATGATAATTATTATAAGAAACATTATTTTTTTTATTTTTATGATGATTGTTATTATAGTCATTGTTTTCGATATTATAATATTATTTTATTATTTTAAATATGATATTATGTATTTTTGGTAATGTAGAGGATATTACGATGATAGTTATTATGATAGTTATACGTAGCTTTGGTAATGTAGAGGATGTTACGATGATAGTTATTATAAGAATTATTATTTTTATTATTTTTATGATGATTATTATTTTAATTATTGTTTTTATTATTGTTATTATGATGTTCTTTTATTTTTCTTTTATATATATGTGAAATGTATTTTTGGTAATGCAGAAGATATTATGATGATAATTATTATGATAGTTATTCGCAACTTTGGTAATATAGAGGATATTACGATAATAATTATTATAAAAATTATTATTTTTAACATTTTTATAATGATTGTTATCATAGTTATCGCCTGCATTATCGTTATTATGGAGTGTTATTATTATAATTATCTATTTTTTTTTATATTTATTTTAATTATGGCGTTAGGCATGATATCTCTTGGTTTTAATTTGAGTAAATTCTTAATGAAATTATATAAAATTCTGATGATAAACACATATTTTTAACTAGCTTGAATAAATAATTTTTTTTAATAATAAAATAATAATTTTATATTTTAAATGTGACGTTAGGAACCTTTGGTAATGCAGAAGATGCTACGATGATAGTTATTATAAGAATCATTATCTTTATTATCTTTATAATAATTATCTCTTTTTCTATCTTTCTTTTATATTTCTATATACATTTCAATTGTCATCATGATTCTTATTATTATCATTATTTCTTTCTTCTATCTTTCCTTATACAAAGATGAGGGCTGTGATGATATATATTATCGTAGCATTCTTAGCATCGTCAGTGTCGGTTAACAAGAGATGATGATGACCATGATGATAGTGATGATAAGGATGAGGACTGTGATGATAACTATTATCGTAGCATCCTCTGCATTGTTAATGGGGTTTAACGTTACTTTTGAAATGTATATAAGAATAAGAATAAGAATGAGATGATGATGATTATCATGATGATGATGAGAAGAGCGATGACATCATAATAAGGATGATCATGATGATGATTATGATGATAATTATTATTATAATACCTTTTGCATTACCAGTGCTGCCTAACAAGAGATGATGATGATGACGGCATCACTGGTGCCGGCTAATAAGAGATGATGAGAACCATGATGATAGTGATGATGAGGATGAGGACTGTGATGATAAGTATCGTCGTAGTATCCTCTGCATTGCCAATGGGGTCTAATGTTACTTTTGAAATGCATATAAGAACAAGACAAGAATGAGATGATGATGATTATTATGATGATGATGAGAAGAGCGATGACATTATAATAAGGATGACCATGATGATGATTATGATAATAACTATCATCGTAATACCCTTTGCATCACCAGTGCTACTTAATAAGAGATGGTGATGACCGTGATGATACTGATGACAAGGATGAGGACTGTGATGATAACTATCATCGTAGCATCCTCGGCATCATTAGTGCCGGCTAACAAGAGATGATGATGACCATGATGATAGTGATGATAAGGATGAGGATTGTGATGATAATTATCATCGTAGCATCCTCTGCATTGCCAATGGGACCCAACGTTACTTTTGAAATGCATATAAGAATAAGAATAAGAATGAGATGATGATGATCCTCATGATGATGATGAGAAGAGCGATGACATCATAATAAGGATGATCATGATGATGATTATGATGACAATTATCATCATAACACCTTTTGCATCACTAGTGCTGCTTCATAAGAGATGATGATAATATCCTCGGCATCACCAGTGCCGGCTAATAAGAGAAGAGATAATGATGTTGTTGTTGAAGGATATAGAAATGATGATGATGATGTTGACGATAACAATGATGAAGCATTATATCGATGATGATGATGATGATGATGATGGGCATCCGTATGATGCCAATAGTCATGTGCTTGCTTTAAAGATTAATCTATGCGCGTATATTGCAACCACCCTTTCCGTGCGCTTCCCCTTTGAAAAGAAGGGGTCGTCGGCTTAATATCTATATAAATTCGGTTTAACCTCGATAAATCTTATATGGAGATTATATATATATAATATGTTTTTATAATTATACGATTTTGTAGTCGCAAAAGTAAGAAAGTTTATTTTTTTTAGTTTTGATTATATGGATTATTATTATAATTTTAGATAATAATTAAAGTTTGGTATTTTGTGTTTTATATTGAAATTTTATATAAGTTGTGTTTATTATTGATTTTGTGTTATTTAATTTGATATTATTTGATTTTGTTTTTTGTTTTTTGAAAGTTGATTGATTTTACATAATAAAATATAATTTGATTTTATAATTTAATTTTATATTAATTATATATATATATAAGCAATCTCATATATATATATTATATGATTTAAATTATATTTAAAATTGTATATATAAATAAATTTAAATTTAATTATTATATTTATATTATATATTTAATAATATAATTTAATTTAGTTTAAGTATGTTATTTTTAAGATTAAATGTATATATAAAATTTGTATTATTATTTGTTTACTTAATTTTATAAATAATTATAAAATATATTAAGAAAATTGAATTTATATATTAAAAAAATAAAAAATAAAATAAGATGGTTTAGTAAATAGAATTTAATTAATATTTTAAAAATAGTTTATTAAAAAAAATAAATTAAATAAAATAAAATGAATATTTTATAAATGTATATTTAAAAAAAAAAAAAAAAAAAAAAAAGGTATTCTATGAATTTTAATTAGTATAAAATTAAATTATATTATAAAAATAAAATATTATATTATAAATTATATTAAAATTATTAGTATAGAATTTTAAATTATAAAAATTAATATTTATCAAATTAAATTATAGAAATATAATTTTAATATTATATATAATTTATATATATTTATAATATATTAGTGGGGGGTTGTTCCTTGCTAGTAGTATGCGAGATGAAGCGCTTAATAGGAGAATAGCACAATCAAAATATAACATAAAAAAATATTCTAATTAAGAATGATAGATAAATATATATGATTATATTTACACAAGAAGCAATAGGCAGACAGACCGGGCAAGTGTTTGACGAAAAACGGTCTCGGAATATTTCGAGAAAATGGTGGATAATTATAAGTTTCCTAAATTTCGTTTGCAAAATGTATATCATTCTTCAAATACAGGTCGCGAAGCATTAAGGGCCGGGCTAATCGCTCTCAGATGCGCCTGGAAAAAGGCCTACGTCGCTAAGGGTCGCTCGATAAAGTCATACCAAAGACCAGCCATGGATTGGTGGTTTACATTGGTTGTTTGGATCGGTGTTTTGGATTTTAGAAGGTGGTTTCCTATTTAATTTCAATATATTCCAGGGGTTCAATTCCCAAATCACCAATCCAAACCAATAATTAGGGGATAAGTTAAGGCGGTTACCAAAAAACGGAAAGTAATTATAAGAAAGAGTTCCAAAAAATTCCAACCCGTCAAAAATAGCCCATAAACCGAAATCAGAGCGTCCACAAAGACATGATATCACGAAGTTTCATGTATTCTTCCCAAAGCATCGTATGAGCCGAGCTCTCAGGGCCAAGGTCCAGGCCGTAATGGATATACCAAAAATAGAATAAATTTTGTGGAGCCCGTATCGGCAAGACATTTTTTGCAAAACGGGGACTAAAATATTTTATTTATATATTAAAAAATATAGAATGTTCGTATGCCAAATGCATGCCGTTCTCCAAACACAAGTCGCGAGATGCACTGAGGCCCGGGCTAATCGCTCTCAAATACGCCTGGAAAAAGATGCTTGTGTCGCTTAGGGCGTATTGGTACAGGGTAGGATCGTAATACAAATGAATATAGATGATTTTTTTTTAAAATAATGGTTCATATCCAGAAATACGGACATTGGGTCATCGAAAAACATATAAGGCCCCATCCCTGGCCTACCCTATCTTGGGGAGTATATGTTTGATTTTCTCTGGTTACTATTCCTAAGGATATATAGTTCCGTCATACTACCGGCATAAATCTCGCAGTTTCGAACGACAACCAAAATGAGCCTCGAACCTTTGCCTTAGAACCTACCCAAGCAAAATATTTCGAAAGATTACAGTCTGTATTAAACTAGGGACCCAAAAATTTAAAGGCGAGTTATAGATGGAATTTCTCAGCAATGTCTCAATATATTTCCTAAAGCATTACGATAAACAAAGCAAAAAAATGCCTCAAACGTCCGATACCAACGTGTAAACACATAGTCTGTAAAAGGCGATCGCCTAAGCAAGGTAAGAACAAACCCGTAGATTATTAACCTCAAAAAAATCTATGGCCGCGGTTTAAAGCTTCTCATATCGCCAAACTCGCAAGAGGGGCGCAATATATCAACCAAAATGGCTATGGAATATCTAAATAAATTGGTTTTCTATCCTCCCAGAAAACGTCCTTCACCAGTGTTTTCGTTCCATAGCAAGCCAAGTCAATGCGATTTCGATTAACCTGAAAATCATGCGTTCGAATCTCTCGAACTAAGTCAATATCGGCCAGCTTCACCATCTCGTCATTAACCTTAATCTTGTTACTTGGATACCCTTTTATAACATCCTTTTTGGAGCTAAACCAAAAGAAGGAAACCTCGAAAAGGAGGGCTTCGATTCCAATTTTGAGACTCTCTAAAAAATGGTTTCTTATTCCTCCATAAGCCTTTGAGCCAAAATAGGCCGAGGCAGTGACCAGGAAATTTTCGGGCTTCATATCCCAATAATATATATCAATAATCTATCGCTAAATTATTCAGATTTAAAACGATCCAACTTAGATAATCTAAGACATAATATTCTTGCTCTCGGGTATCATACGCACCTATATGCGGTATCTTCCAGTTTCCGTGAGCGGGCCCTAGACAATTCATAGAGGTTAGCCTCCGCAATATCAGTTTTCCCCAATTAATATTTTGGATTAATAAGCTAAATCGTGTTAAAGAATTGTTTTCCTATTTAATTTCAAAAATTTAATTCCCAAATCACCAATCCAAATCAGTAATTAAAAGTAAATTGAGGCGGGTGCTAAAAGAACAAAAGCAATCATCAAGAATAACCCATAAATCGAGACTAGAGCGCATTCTTCCCAAAACATCGCATAAACCAAATTCTCAAGGGCCAAAATCCAGGCCGAGGTAAATATACCAAAAACAGAATAAATCTTATAGAGTCCGCGCCAATATTTTGTTTTTTGCAATTCAAACACCAACATATTTTATTATATATATCAAAAAATATATAATTTTTATATCTAAAATAGTTATCATTCTCCAAGCATAAATTACGAAATGCATTAAAAACCAAACTAATAACGAAAAAGGTTTCCCAAAAAATAGTTTCTTCATATAAAAAGAAATTCCCTCATATCACAAAAATAAAGAAAAACCTCTTAATCCCATAACCCAAATAAATAAAAAAAAATATATTATCTAAATAAAATAATAAAAATCCTAAAATTCAACCAAAATAATTATAAATAAATAATTTAAATACCATAATAATTCTATTCAAAATCCAAACCATATTTCAATAATAATATTCAAAAAATAAAAAAATTCTCAAAAATAATCTCTACCAAAAATAAAATTCTTATATATTCCAAATCATAACCAAAATACCCCAAACAATTTTTCAAAATAAATCATAAAAAATAAAAACAATTACATCTTCCAAACATAACCCAATTTTCCAAAATATCCTCAAAAGTTTCTTTTATAAAATAAATAAATTTAAAAAAAAAAAATAAAAAAAAAATAGTTTGTATAAAATATATATATATAACAAAATAAACCGAAAAATCTATAATATTAATATCGAAAATCTAAATTATATTTATAAAAAATTATGTTATTAAATCCAGATTATTAATTATATATCGGCTAACAAAGAGCTATGTAATGCTATGTATATATAGTTCAAACGGTTCCTACAATATATAAATTCGGGCCATCCGGAAGTCGAGAATTTGAAAAGCCACCGTAAGTTGATGATGCCCATGTGTCTTGGCGCGGCAAGCACTCCTCTTTATGTGGAAAGCCCTTCTATAGAAAGGCCTGGTGTTTCGGGAAACGTCAGAGCTCTGATTCTGAATCAGAGAAGTGAAATATTGATTGAGAATCAGCACCTTTAATGAAGAATTATCGTTCCTGTACAATCCATGACCCTTGCAATCGTGCGAGGGTTCTGTCCTGACTCCAAAGTCAAAAGCCGAAACCGACATTCCTCACGTGTGCAAGCTCAAAAGATCTCACGAGCGAGGTGCAAACCTATTGACTGATGCGAGCAGCATCAGTGTACGCTTTCTGCTTGCACCAGCATGAGACTGCTGCATTTCACACGCGGCGTTGAGATCTAATGCGCAAGTATGGGTAGAACTATTTTCATTTGCTCTCAATGCTGACCATTGTGCCTGACCTGCGTTGCGTGCCTGTGGGCGGCACTCACCCGTAAGCCCCGGCGCTTTCGCTGGGCTTGCCAGACCCTTGCCTGCGCGACATGAGCGGCACGAGGGGAAGGTGGACTAGAGCAATAACAACTAAATCTGTCTTCCAAATTGCGGCGACTGGTAGTGTTTAAGCTATACCATGCCTTGAGGGACACCTCACTGAGCCAACCTCTGTGCAAACACCAGATGCGCAATTTGTTCACCTGGGGTCTAACTTCTTAAAGGAACAGGTTTACTGCATTGTTGCGTTCTTTAGCCGATCTCTGCCATGCATTCCCCTGTCCGGCTCTCGAGCACTTGTGCTCTTCAGCCTTTCTATGCCGCCGGTTCCCCACCTGTCCGGTTTTTGCGGTTTTTGCGCACAAGCTTGTGCTCTTTAGACTCTAGACTTTGTATGCCAGCGATTCCCCGCCTGTCCAGTTTTCGGAGCAGTTATGCTCTTCAGCCTTTCTATGCCATGGGTTCCCCATTAAAGAAGAGCCAACTAGGAAGCCAATAGCTATCGCGCGGAAGATTTTGAACAACCATCTCGCCTCTGGATTCATTTTGAACACGTTCCCACGCCCCTTTCCCCAACACTTTGACTCTGAAAAAGCCGGTCCAAACGCGGACCGGGTGGTGGGGAGCGAGCCGTTTTCAATTAGTGATCAATCTTTCATGCTGAAGCGCCATTCGCCCCCCCCCCCCCCAAATAGCTGATAAATCACAGCGGAAGTTGCTGCCTCTACACTTGCTAAAGCAAGAAAGAACTCCAGGTTAGCTATCGCTACCTTTCGTGATTAGCTGGCCAGCAGAGATGTACAGTAAGGCCCGAAGCAAGACCGAGGGTTTCGTCAAAACTGTAGCCATGTTGTCTCTGAGTTTGAGGGACACACTCTGCCTCTCTGCTTGGAGCAGCATCTATTCCTCCAGCACAAAGTAGCTTCCAGCGTGCTTTTGCTCGCGATCCTGCACAAAACACACCAACGCCGAAGGTGGGGGGGGGATGCATAATCTGCACGGGACTGAATGATCCGTCCGAACCTTGACGGACTCAGCTTTATTGATGCGCGGTCTGTAATTGGTGGGGTCGCGGCCTGGCGTGCTTCGATAAGAAGTTAGCGCAGGGGGGGAGCTGTGGGTGAAAAAATAGGCAAGTAGACTAAAACCTGCTGTCCGCTGATGGTTTAGTTTGACCCATTCCCAGAAGTCGCAGCATGGGAGGGCAGTGGTCCCTATGAGCGCATGGCGGAAAGTGATCTCCAGCTGGGCCAAGAACTTGTTCATGCCCTGCGAACTGGCTGACAAGAAGTCTCTTGTGGGCTCATGCCAGCCTCCAGCAGGGACATGGGGGCAGATGCCGTGCAGTGAATGCCAGGCCTGGCAGTGCAAACCCAGGTACACGGCACCACAGCACGAAGCCGGAGCCTACCATCGTAGACAATGACACGATCCGCAAGGTACCTCATCGGCTCACACGGGAACAATGGAAATCAATGGGCACGAGATGACGAAAGTGCGCACGTGGCCATGATGAAGTCGTGCTCCACAATGAAGGCTGTCTTCTTCGCGTGCAAGATGAATCTGCAGAGCGCCAGAGGCAAGGTGAGGTGCCTTTTTGTTTCCTGCGCCTCTTCATCACTCGAGCTGCAACAACACGCTGCTCAACATCCAAGTATGCAGATGGTTCATCGATCAGATAAATGTCCGCCTCGGACAAGGCCGGAGGCTCTTCCCCCACAGTACAGAACTTGATTTGGCACCGGCCTTGATCCCCCCTAGCAACCCGCATGATACATGAACCCCTGAAAAGGCAAAGATCTGTTGAGTAGAACCCTCCAACAATATTGAAATTCCTTCACCGTGATCGGAACTTATTCTTACGGCTCGAAATCAAAAGCCAGCCACACTGAGCATCAGGCTGGCTTTCCCAAAGACAACACCAGGGCAACCTCGGCACTTTAAGCAGCGACCCAACTGCACTCTCGCAGCGCGTGCAATCTGCGATTGCCAAGGCGTCGACTCTCTGAAGCTCTCCACCACTCAATGTCTGGACCTCGGAGCTGGAAGGACACTTCCCTTCTCGGACGTCTCGGCTGGTTGAATATGCTTACCAGCCTCCCTGAATTAGGGGAGTGGGGATTTCCTTTACGGAATGCCATCAAGGACAACAACAATGCACGCGATGCATACACCTTCAAGCTATCCTGTGTCCCGCCTCGTGATCCGCAATCTGATCAATGAGCATGGGCTTGGTGACGTCAGATTGGAACTGCGGATGCAGAAACCTTGATCCAAAAATGCGTACAGCAGCCCGAATGGTCAAGAACAGCTGAGCACGGCAAAGATGCAGCCATGTAGGCAGAGTGCCCTTTCTAAGTCCTTCGCGCGTCTCGAATCTTCATCAAGAAAAGATCCTGCGATTCACCCCCGGTAGATCCCCACGGTACGCGTCAAATAAAACATGTGATGGAATCCCCGAAGCTTGACTACTGTGGAATGTCGGTCCCTACAGGGGCTCTGCCGCCCTTCGGGCGGCATGCTCCGGCGTGTTCTCCAATGCTCATGAAATCTGGGATCTGTCATTTTTCATCGAGTCTGCAACCGACAAAGTCATGACTTCCATGTCCATCAAATTGAGGCGTGCAACGTAGGTTGAAAGGGGTCTCTGGAGTCCTTGCATATTTACTGCGAGAAGTCACCAACAGCCGCTAAACTCACTAAATCCTGCGACAAAAGAAAAGCCTCCCTGTCGAGCTGCCAACCAAAAACGCAACAAAACAAAAGAAAATCCTGAAGCAAATGGGCTGGATGAGGTGCCTGCAAACTTTCTCATTCGGAAGGAAGCAATCAATCATAACAGACTGTGAACGCGTGTCATGATTGCAGCAAAGATGTGAGCAGTGCAGACAAATATATCTGCTCCCCTCGGGCGCAGGAAAATTGGGTGGGTCCGATCTGTGGGGTGAGGTAGGTGAATCCCCTAAGCCCTCACAAACTTAACATGGACTACCATGTTTTCTCTTAGTTCTAGTTGCTCATGTCCGTAACAGCCAATCGCCCCAAACACCACCTGTCCCATAGGATGCGCAGTGGCAGGGAACTCTTGCCATCTGTCAAGCAACAGGGGAACGAACAACCTGCATGGTTGCAACTTCTCCTTGACCGTCCCTTCAAACTTGGCGCTGATGGTCTGTGGCTTGTAAGAAACCTTGGCGAGTGCGAAATGTGCGCAGCACTCCTTAGTCAATAGAAAATCCGCAAAGGGTTGTGGGTCAAAAACAGGTACCCAAAATGGAAGCCTGGAACATGGAGCCGAGGACAAAACTTGCTACCCATATCCTGGTGGCTAAATTTTGACCCATACGTGTGGCTCGAAATTAAACAGGAGGAATTGCGCAGGTTTTGGTCCATGTTTCCACTTACCAGGGTTCCATTTTGGTACCGGTTGTTTGACCCATACCCAAATGATATCAGTGCAAGGAGCATTCAGCTCTGGCACTTCGTCGCCTGACGGTCGCATACGTGTTTTGAGCCGGATGGATTTGTCCCTCGCATGGCTGTGGGTGAAAACCAATGGGATCCCATTTTGGGTTAGGTGAATTCACCACCCAGTTTAGAACCTATTTTAGCGGTTGGATTGGGATGTTCACTGGGGGCTAACCGAATTGGGTTTTGAAAAGCCCATGGCACCGTTGGCCAGGCCTTCCTTCACGTCATCCGGCTTCAACAGGCCCGCCAGCATCCGAATGAATGTGGTCTGCACAGTGGCTGTTGCAAGCGCTGCACCGCTTGCCATGCCATGCGATGGCGGCCCACCTTGCCACAGCCGTTCTGACCCAAAAGCACCAAGATCTCCGAGGACGCGAAGTTCCCCGCCTCAGGCGCGACTTTCGTCTTGCTCGAAGGGGGTTTTGCTTCCCTCTTCCAACGTTATTCCAAGTGGAGCATCACACTCCAAACTGAAAACCCCGGCGGTGATGTCCAGTCTGAACTCGCCCATCAGCTTGGACATGTTCGGGTAACTGAAACGCACAGAAAGCATTCACACCTGTCAAACACCACACTCGAGGGTCGCACTCGGTGGTGTTCATCCTGTCTAGTTTGGATGGGTCCAAGTCTTCACTCACCTTGAAGGACAAGGACACCTGCCAGGCCCAGCTCTCCAATGCTCCTTTGCCACTGGGCAGTGATCTGAATGCTCCCGCACTGAGCGCCTCTCGAAATCTAAGATTCTCCTGAAGTGCAGCCCAATGGCCCAAGAGTCAAGCTGGCAAGTTGGCTGCCAAGGAGCAGTTGGGATGAAGCCATCTAGGAAAATGTTGATGCCTGGCCATCATGTAGCAATAATTGTTCAAGCGCAGCAAGAAAGAAGCCGCCTTCTCGAACGCTGAAAGGCATGGTCACAACGCCATATGCGCCAGCAGAGCCCCACCTGGCCAATGCAGAAAATTGCAAACCGACTGGCGTTCTGCAATCCATGCCAAAGCCACAAGCAACAAATGAAGTCTGAGAGGTAGTCCAAAACAGCAAGATCGTGCCTGAGCTTCAGGGTCCCAGCCATCTCTCCGTCCCGGAAAAGTCTTCAAGTCTCCAATGTCTGGGCTGCGAGCTCAACGACAACAATGTAGTTGTCCACCGTTTGCAAGCTTCGGATGGTCTGAGCCGGGAATTTTCGAGCCGTCAACTCTCAGAAACTCAGCGGCCTGCGCCGCGGCAATGCGCTGCTTCACGTCAAGATAGGAGGAAGGCCTCTGGTGAGCGGAGTAATGTATCAGTGATGCTAGGTCATGCTAGGTCATGGTGTGAGTGGAAGCATCACTCATTGCTACCATCTTGGCTCGGCGCTCGTCGAACATGTAAACTTGCGCATCTTGAACGCAAAGAACTGCCGGGCAAAGCTGCGTTACACGAAGCATCCGTTGAGTGCTCATAAGCTCATCGACTTTTGGTTCTTTGCAGGACCAAGACGATTATAAGGGTTGGTATAGGCCTTACTATAACCATAACAACCAGGTTCCACAACTCCCTACCACCAAACTTGCGTGGTTTTGGGCGCGCGGTGCTCAAAGCACATGCACATGAGACACCGCCGGAAAAACGAGCCACGGAAGACGCCTGCAATGGCAAAGCGCTGGAGCTCCCCACCGGAGAGATTTTTGATCTCGCGGTCCTAAAGCTCGCTGGTGCGTGATGCAGGGAATGAGAGCTATGGAATGACCCCGAACTAAACCACCCAACGTATGGTTTCCTTTAAGAGAATCCCTAGGCTCATTCCCACATTCCCTACTAAGCACCAGCACAAAAGTGGGCCTAGCAGAATTTGCCAGTGTCCCAATCGGTTGGAACCCCTTAAACTGATTGCTCTCCCTTTGGATTCATGAAGGGGGAAACAAAACCAAAACACATGCCCCATGGTCCTGCAAGTGATTCAGTTCCAGGTCAGTGCAGAACCTGTCCTGGCAGTCTAGATTTGCCGAACCCTCACTGGATTATTGCGCTAGTTGGTACAAGCAACAAACGCACGCTGCAGAGTACCACCCCACTCCAACAGCCACCCCCCACGCCCACCCCTATACCTCCACTGGTTGAATAAAACTGATAAGCTTTGCCTGACCCTCTTTCGGCCACTGGAGGCAGGCAAGTGAAAGGTCCTTCTGCTTCTTGGCATCTTTCTGACTGAGAATAGCGTCCACTGTGCCAGCAATTTGCTTGGGCAACTTGTCGACATACCTAGGCAGACGATCCGGTTGTACAATCTTTCCATGCGCAAGTCAAGTCGCAGCTCGCGTTGGGGCAACTTCAACTAATCGCCGCATGATAGAATTCTGATACAAAGCAAGAAGAACTGTATTGGTATGGATGTCCCCCTCTCTAGAGAAAAATACAGAAAGCAAAATCAAGAACACGGGTTCAGCTGCTGAGTGCATTAATGCTGCCAAAAATACTGAGGCTTGATCATCGCCTTTAGTCTGTCTTCAAGCATGCCTTTGATGTACCTCGCTCGAAAGCCAGTTTTCCTGACATTGATTCCTCTTGGCAAGTTCGCGCACGCTTGCAGCTCGCTCCCTCTAAAGTGTTGGATGATTTCCTGGCACATCTGCGAGCTGCAAGCAACAAACCCCGGCAAATGCCTGCCTGCCAATCTGGCGGATTGTCAAATCGCCCCAGATTGGGCTTCAACTTGCCTGCCAGAACCTCGGTCAAATGCATTTGCAGACTGCTCAAAGCCTTGCAGAATAGACAACGAATCCGAATCGAGTGCCGAAGCCCAGATCTGCGAGCCGGACGCACATGTCTTTTCCTCATCCCTCGCCGAACGGCTCCACGCGCGCGAGCGCGCTCTGCAACTTGCTAAGATTCGCAGTTGCTGTTCTTTGCATCATTTCTGCCTCACTCTGTGCAGCATCTTGGGCGCATTGCTGCACAACACCCTCAAAGGCTAGCTGACTCTGACGAATTTTGAATTGAGCATCAGTGTCAGGATATGGACCTGTTGCTCCGACTTTCTCGGGCTTGGCCTTCGTGTTGATGGCAGCAATCTCCGGCTTTGTCCAGCCAAGGCCCGCCGCCTTGTTCTGCAAAGCCGCCTCAACCTGCTGCCGAGTTTCGTTGATCTTGCGCTTCTTGGCATCTGGTCGAGGGTCGTCTCGTGCCCAGTTCACCAGAATGCATTTGGAGAGGCCCAGCTTCTGACCGTTCATGGCCTCCTTGGCAAACTCGGCATTGCAGCGCCAGGTGTATCTCACAAAACCGATGGCTTTGGAGGGCACAAGTCTGACATCTTCAACCTCACCCCACAGCCGGAACTTGTCTTCCATCTCCCGCTGCACGCTTTCAACGGCATCCGAGGCTGTACGATCAAAGATCAAATCGCCTACGAAAAGCGTGCAACAGGAGTCGTTGAAGCTTCCAACACCACCCATGTCGTCCCGGTGCTGCGAGTAGCGCTCCCTTCCAAAGATGTCATGCGCCTCGTCTCCGGATGCCATGTCCAGAACTGTGGGCACATGATGGAAATATCGGCACTTGTGGCCAAAGCCACAGCTGCCACGAGCAAAGAACAAGCAGAACCCTGGGCTACCAGAGGCAGGTTGATCCGCCTGTGTCCAGCCCGAATCCTTGTCAGGATCGCAGGTGGTTCCTGCCTGGTTTCTGTCCTTGTCTCGAGGATTCCTACGATCCGAGAGGTACTTGCCGAACCAAACGTTGAAATCCTCGTGGCCTTCTACATATTGCGGCACCTCAGGATTGTATGGCACTTGGATTCTGGCCGGAGTTTTCATCCAAACCTTGAACCTGGCGATGTCATTTGCAAACGGTTTGCTCGGCGTGTTCTCTGCCGGGAACTCGACTTTGCAGGAACAGCAAGAATTCGGCGCCGCAGCTGGAGCTGGATTTTGAATTTCGCCTGCACACGATGCGATCACGAAAGCTCCGCCAAGGTTGCGGTCGAATTGGGTATGTGTCAAAATACAGAGGAATCCACCAAAATGGTGGTTCTCCTCTTGATTTCCCTGCAAACCAACCCCAAAACGGGTACCCGCAACAAAAACAATCGCACCTTCATCGTTCTTCTCCAGACTGACCTTGAGCTCGCCATCTGGATCTGGATCAGCAGATTTGAACTCTCCAGAGTGGATGTTCAAGAAGAAGGGTTGGCCTGCACAGCTTTCAGCTTCGAGATGGCAAATGTACAGCTTCCGGAACCCTTACAACATTGACGGCTTTGATCCAGCAAAGGTGGCCAAAAAAAAACACACTTGTCCTGAGTCATCTTCGAAAGAAACCCACACTGGGCACTGCAGCACATCTGCAGAGTCCATGTCAGGCCTTCACAATGCGCTATTGGCTTGAGCCCTGCGACATCAATACAAATGGGTGTCTTTAGTTGACCCCCCAAAATGGCGGCGTTCCAAATAGCCCCGACTCAAAAAAAGACACGCCCAAATAGCCTCGGCCTACGGAATGCAAGCTATCGAACTGCCTGAGCGAGCTCACCTCCTTGAGTCTGAGTCCAGTACCATCAATGCTGTGGACTTGCCGATGCCGTTGGTGCCCACAAGACCTAGCACTTGTCCTGCCCAAGAGACTGCGCCATGATTCTGGGTAGTTTTCTCGAGTAACCCGAAAGAAACCGGTCCTATCGTGACACATGGCCATGGGTCAGAATTGGCCATGGGTCAAAATCCCGAACCCCCAGTGAACATCCCAACCCCCACTAAAAAAAACTAATAGACTAAAACGGGTGGTGCACCGAAAACCCCAAAATGGTACCATTGGTTTTGACCCACGGCCGCATAGACTTTGGAGCCCGGGAAAGAAACCGCCGGTCCAGCCCTTCCCCTCCTGGGCGTGGCGTTGGCAAGCGGTGCAGCTTGAAGGTGTTCGCACCTAAGACGCGACCCTGACAAGCGCCGTCCAATTCGCTCAAAGCTGCGAGTCTGACCGTAGCGATGCGTGGTGTGGCTGGACAGGTCCTGGAAGCTTGTTGGACCATTCAAAGGAAATCACACGAGGTGTTGACCTTTTGAAGTTACTCCCCCCCCTTGAGATGTGCGGAAACGTTTGACCTTTTGAAGTTACTCCACCCCCCTTGAAATGTGCGGAAACTTCGGCTATCGTTCGTGGACCTTCACCATTCTTACGGCAAGGAATGTGGAATATGCCTGCAAAGCACATGCCAAGACTTTCTGTGATGCAAAGTTCCAACTCAGAAGACTAAAGCTGACATGGGCTGATGCTGGCCTTCGGCAAATTGATGATTGTAATTGCCTGCCGGTGTGCCCACTGAGAACCGGCTCTCTGCAGGCTGCTGACACTCCAAGTCTACACAAGCAAATGCGTCCTTATGTCTGCAACCAGCCCACCCCTGGTTGGTAGTTCGAGGGAAACCCAAAGGAAGCCAACGGTTTGGGGGGACTGCTGTTAGAAACATCCACATGCAACTCCAAGCCTCAAAGGGGCACTTCTTCACGCAAATACCGCAACCTTCCCAGCGTTTCCGCACTCAGTCGCTTGGCGTTCTTTGGATGTCGCAGCTGGGATTCCTGCCGATACAGAGCGACTCTGAGATCCAGCTGATCTTAGAGTCTTTGCTCACCTGCCAGGGTCTTCTTACCCATGTGAGCCAAACAAGTCAAGCAGCTGCCTCAACGCAAAGCTTTCCAGTCCGAACGACTGGGCAGTACTTCTTGCATTCTTGCTTGCACCTCATAGACCAGGCAATTTCGTGAAACAAAAGCCGCTCAGCTCCACATCTGGAATGGCAATGAGAGGCTCACAAGGCTTGAGCGCCACACTTCTTGGGTTTGCATCGGTCAGTGTTGACAATTGCAATTCGCAACTTCCTCTCATCGTCCTCTGCTGATCCAGCTGCCTTCTTCCCCATCGATTTCGCCTCAAGCCACAAGGAAATGGACGTGGAATGCACAAAACGCAGATCGCACTGGATGAGTCTTTCGTGGGACCCACATCAACCAACAATGCTCGCGGTATTCAAATAAATCTGGCAGTTTTGCTTCAAATTGAATGTATGAGCTGAATTGGTTCCTTTGACAGACTCACAGTTGGGGCCACCAAGAAAAAATATGTTGCAGGCGCTCACAGGGACTGTGAGTTTCCAAGTGGCATCTCCTCCCTAACCAACAGGCCAAGACGGGTTTGATTTAGGTGGGGATTCATATCCAATTCAACTGTGTAGCCAAATTTAGCCGAATCTGTGTAGCAGAACTGCCACAGCCTTACCACAGCCCAAGCTGGGGCCCCACACCAAACTCAGCACGCCGCAAGGCGGTGGTTTTTTGGCGATCAATCCAGTGTCGTGCACCGGGTGCTGGTCTGTCAATTTGCCACCCTTGCAACTATGAGCATAACACAGCTTTGGGTTGTGTAATCCTCAAGCCGAGACGCAGCGGCAATCTGTGTCTACATCTCAAACACATGCAAAATCGGCAGGACCGGAAATGCGATGTCAAACGCCAGCAAATGTGCAAGCAGCTGGCGCTGAATGCTTCTCCCGCACATCACAAACATCCTGGTTGCCTATCTGTGGACAGAATCCATAGTCCACTAAAAGTCATACCTGTGCCCGGAAAGGCAATCCCATCGGCTGGAGGCTCCCTGTGCGGTTCAGCCATGGGAGATTCACCGTACCGAACCGCACTGCCCACCCCTTGCTGGCAAGTCGTTAGTTAGCACAGCTGCGTTAAAGCAACGAGCAATGCGTTTCAAAAGCACAGCTGCAAGGATGCACGACGGGAAAAGTGCTGAGCCTTGTCAGCCTTGTCTTTATATAACCCCTCAAAAGGGGCATCAGCGATCGAGGAAACTACATAAGAAATGGTCAAACAGCCGCAGCCCCAACCTGCTTGGCGCCTAGCAAAGTCAACGCGAAGGAGTAGCCCAGCTTGGCCAAATCAGCAAATCAGCGTACAGCTTCGCACAGGGCACGCATGTGCCACGAGTGCAGGTGACAACTTGCAAGAGTTCCAAGTCTGTGAGATGTGCTACGAAGGGTAAGCATGTGCCCGGCAGTTCTGCAAACCAAGGCATCAGTGGTTGCTAGTCACGGATGCGGATGTCTGCCAGGCACGAAATAACTTTTATCTAATTGCAAGCCCTCTCTGGGCTCCCAGGCAATGACGGTAAGCACGAAAGCTCAAAATGGCCTTGCCTGACCTATCTACAGTGAGCTTGGAGACATCTTCGCCGACCGCTTGCTTCAAGTGCCTCTCACGTCTGGAGGTAGTCCAAAACCTGGCGAAAGGAGGACTTGCCGATCGCCCTTCGCAATATCGGATCCACTGAATCTCTCTGCCGCCTTCTTGGGCAACCAGCCATCCGAGAGCTTGTCTGGCTGGCGTGGGCCGAGCCGCCTGGGTGAAAGGCATCAGGAAAGTGTCTTAATTTGAAAGTTGTTAAGAGCAAGTCGGGCAACCAACTGAGGCCAGGACTCTCCGTAGACCCAGCCTCGTTCCGCCTGCGCGTACGAAAAATGCCACAAATCAAAGCTCGGGACCCAGCGCCTCTTTCGAGACTGCTATGATCTCACCCTTGGTCACGCCGAGGGTTGCCTATTCCGAAAGCTTGCAACTGTGAACGTAACCGCCAATGCATGGGCATGAAAATCAGAGCCTGCCCCTCCGCAGGCCAATCCACCGCCACGCGGCACAAGCTGACCCGCTTGACAACGGCCTGTCGCTCGACGAATCAAGCGAGACCACAGAGGTGGTTGCCGTGCCTGGGGTATCCAACCCTCAGAGGCTGGTTCTCCCATTTCCTTGTCAGGCTGCACGGTTCCTGTCGGACACATGGAAGGCTAGCAAGTGCCACTCCCACCTTCAACTTCTGCCCTCTCCGCCTCGCCTTTCTCTTCCAGTCCCTCTCCTCCCTCCAACCGTTCTGGTCCCAGCCCCGCCCCCTTACCTTCTCCTTCTCCAGCCCTGGACCTCATCTGCCTGACTTTTCTACCCTTGTCTCTTAGCTTGTCTCTTGTTGTGTCGTGGTTTTTCACACCTACCTACCTACCTACCTACCTACCTACCTGCCTGCCTGCCTACCTGCCTGCCTGCCTGCCTGCCTACCTGCCTACCTACCTGCATGCTGATGAATGTATCAACATGTTGATGATGTCTCTCTTTTTCTCCTCCTCTCTTTCTCTCTTTCTCTCTTTCTCTCTTCCTCTCTTTCTCTCTTTCTCTCTTTCTCTCTTTCTCTCTTTCTCTCTTTCTCTCTTTCTCTCTTTCTCTCTTTCTATCTTTCTATACTTCTCTCTCTCTCTCTCTCTTGCTCTCTCTCTCTCTCTCTCTTGCTCTCTCTCTCTCTCTCTCACTTTCTCTCTCTCTCTCTCTCTCTCTCTCTCTCTTGCTCTCTCTCTCTCACTTTCTCTCTCTCTCTCACTTTCTCTCTCTCTCTCTCTCTCTCTCTCTCTCTCTTGTGTTACTTTATTTGTTCGTTTTCCGTGTTGCGTACTCTCCACGTATGGCTTTCTTGCTTTCCTTCCTCTCCTTTTCTCTGTTCTTATCTGCTCTTTTCTGTCTGCTCTTCCAGTTGCTCCTCTTTCGTGTTTCTCACTGTCCTGCGTAAACCCAGCCATGTGCGGCTCGGTAGGAGATGTTCACCAGCGTTCCCTGCACAAACAAGTCTCTCGCGTAGCAAGAGCTACGCAATGACGGGCTGTTAGAAACTCCAGCTCAACTCTCTGTGCTTGACATGTGCACGCCTTGGTCACGAACAGCTGCCCCGGCCTAAGCTCAGCTCATGGCCATGTCCAGCTGTTTGAAAGTGGCTTGCTTGCAGGCTGCCCCCGAACACAGCAAGGCTCCCCTTGAATTGTTCTCGCTACACAAAGCAGAGTCTCATGCTGGTCCGGCTCCCAGTCGTGGATGGTGATGTGCAACCTGAGCAAGCTCCGGCTCTGCTAAATTCATTTGTGTTACATTGAGCGTTTGGTCCTCAAACTTTGATGTCGTACCACTGCAAGCACACCAAGCTGCCAACAACCCCTGAGATTGGTTCTCCTGGGCCTGGTCAATGCATCCAGAGCAGATTTGATGAATGAGCTCATTGGATGAGAGAATGAGGTGTAAGCCGGCGGAGCACCATTCGCAGCAGGGGATGCTCCTTCTGCCTCGCGGGGCTAATACCGGGCTACCAGAATGCCCACTTCACTCTCAAAAAGCATTGCCCGAGGCGCTGTTCCAGCAGATGCGGCCGCTTGCGTTGCTGCCTGACGAGCTCTGTGTAGCATTGCGGTCTTCTGGGTGATAACATTGCAACAGCACCAGCGAGATCAGAAACATGATCGCCTCAGCTGCTGGTGGCATGTAGGCCTCAGATCGCAACATGTCCAAACAAGGACGACGGATTGATGGCTCGGAGACATCCCACCGCTGCATCCCAGACAAACCATGGGCAAAAAGTTCAACTTCGAAACATTGCGCCCTCAACCGGTTGGTTCCTTTTGGCTTCTTTTGAAATGTCGAGCGTTGCTCGCCACCAAAACGGAATCTGTGCAGACGGCCATGGGCTGAGGTGCGCCAGGAACAGCCTGTAACGGACGTGCATCTCCAACATGGCCATGGTTCAAAACCAATGGTACCATTTTGGGATAGGTGCACCACCCATTTTAGTCTATGTTAGTGGGAATTGGGATGTTCACTCGGGGTACGATTTGGATTTTGACCCACGGCCACATGGCCGTTGTTCTGGCGGTTTCCCTTTCAAGCAACCAAGGCGAACACACAAGGACCAACTTGCTGGCGCGATAGGTAGGGAATGAACCCAGGCTTTGGTCCCCTTAAAGGAAGCCACTGGCATGGTTTATAGGGGCCATTCCATTTCTGATTCCCTGCATCTCTCGCACCAGAAAGACATGAGCTACACGACGCTTTGGCTCCATTCGCCTGCGGCACTGGCCCGTAGGGGGCCGGCGGCTGGACCCTGGGCTGTGGGTCAATTCGGTTGGGCGTCGGAAGCAGCCACTTGGCCAGCGGCCCATACGGTGCATAGGGAGGCTGTCCCCTCACAAGTCAAGGAATGTCAAGCATTTGTTGGAGGCCCCCCAAAAGAAGAAAAAAACAACCCCAAGTGCCAATTTCTTGTCAGCTTCTGAGTCAGTGGCACAAGGGGAGGCTGGTAGGGCACTTGCGCGTGCGGCTGTCCTCCGTTCAGCTTTATGGGAAAAACTTGCACATGGGTGGCTCCTTTTTTAAGGGGGGCCCAGAAAATCGCGGCTTTCCTTTGGTGTCCCTCAAACAAACAAACAAACAAACAAACAAAACACGGCAACCTCAAGAAGGGACACCCCCACATGTCGCAGGTCGGTCCATATGGCACTCCGGGCACTCCATAAGGAGCGTAGGGCTGGGCATAGGGGACAGGCTGGTAGGGCGGCGCCCTGGAATGGAGAATGGGGACAAATGTGAGTCATGCTTTTCTATGCTAAGTCACTGACGGATAGGGATACGGCTGTTGCAAAGGCTGAGGAGGGTAAGGATAGGGCGGGTAGCCTCAAGTCTTCACTGCTTGCTGCTGACTTTCTGCAATCTGTTTATGTTTTTGCGGGTCCAATGGATACACGTTCAACCGAAAAGTTCAAGTCTAAAGCTGCAACCCAATGGCAATTAAGCCTTCACCTGCCTCCCTTGCTCTGAGCTCTCTTTAGGGCATTGGCCGTACATTGCATTTGGATCAGGTACAGGAACTGGCGGAGGTGCCTCTAAGCAATCAGCTCAGCAAACTCAAGCTGCATAGACCCAAACAGCTAATGGGGTGTGTCGTTCCCCCTGTTGTGGCTGCTTGAAGGCAAACCAAATGGAAAACGGTCCCCTGAAAAACGACACACCCAATTGTGTGTGTGTGTGTGTGTATGTGTTTGTCACTGATAGTGATGGAGTTACATCCAACAGGACCCACTTTGAGGCTGGCTATGCGGTGAATGCTCGCAACTATGTGAGCACTAGGCGACTCCGATGCCTGATAGTACATCGGAGCAGGCTGCTGGGCCTTTAGCACGAGAGGTCCAGCACTTGAGCGGATCTCAAGTTACCACATCTCACATCACATGCACTCGGCATGCCTCACGCATGGCTTCTATCACTTTGGGATGCCGCATGTCTTGTGTGCCTTCTGTGCCTTCTCTTCTCAGCTCCTTGCCGGAGGTGGAACTCCATAAGGCGCAGCCGCCGGATCCAGCGGCATCTGGAACAAAACATGCGACATGGACTAAAAAAACCAGCAGGAAGCCCGTTCTCGCCTGTGTCACCGGTGGCGGCCTGCGCAGCGGTTGCCATCCGAACCGCAACCGATTTGAACGCGTCCAAGGCGTGGACACTGAAGCCAGCGGGGGAGCCTGGGGTGCGCGACGACTTTCGCGATCGGCCACAAGGCCCAACACGCGGCGCGCCTCACCAGGCCCCAGGACCGCGACATTCCTGCAAGCTTTTTCACTTTTGGATCCAACCGGGCAAAAACAAAGAGAAGTCCTTGCGACTAGCCGGTTCTTCGCGCCCTTCCGGTGGTGATCGCGCTCGATGTCAAACTCAACCACCTCGAACTGAAGGCTTGCTGGTGCGATAGAGAATGACCCAGGGAGTGGGAATGAAGCGTTTTGGGATTCCCGCAAAGAAAACCATAGGGGGGTGGGTTTATTGGGGTCATTCCTCATCCCCTGAGAACCAAGAAGAAACGCATGCAGGAGAATTGTTGAAGGCGCACTCCAAGGACCAAGCAGTTCCAATGGCCAGCTGGGCATTCTGGCACTGAGCCTCCGCCCGCGTAGCTGGGATACCAGAGGCGACTTCTTTGCAAGTTGCGCACCAACAAGGAGTCTCGGTGCACGAATAGATCGCCGGCGAAGCGATCTGAGTTGATGAAACCCCAAGCCTCAGCTCTCAGGTGCCAGAGTTGTTCTTTTTGCTTAGACGACTCCAGCAACTGTGGACCGACATCTCCGAGCGCCACACTCCCTGGAAGGATCTGATATACCCTCGCAACCTGAACAATGCAACCAGGCAGAAGCAAACAGCAAGGGCCTTGCCTGTGCCCTATCCAGTCTCCCGGACGAAGCAGCGCACGAGTGGTGATTTGCTTTGCCACCTGCAGGCATCAGGGGCTCTTTCAGGCTGCAGCCCAAGCTTTAAACCCCTCATCGGCTGCAAGGAGAAGTAAGTCAAACTGTCACTGAGGAGTCTGCTGCACGCCCGCGATCGTCGAGGGCGACGTCAAACTCCACCACTTGGCCCTCATCTTTCCCGCTCTGTGTGATCCCAACAGAAACTGATCGAGTTGGCAAGCGCTGAACTGCGCACCGTTCGAAGAATGGGCTGGCCGTCGGCCCCCATTTCTGATCCAGGCCTGAGTGCTTAGCATTCTGAACGGGCCTAGCGACCTGCACGCTTTTGGCACGGGTGTTCCATCAAGCGCAGTCACAAACACAGCAGATCTTCGTCCATTTGGCTGGCTTGACTTTGAAGCCTCAATCTCTCCTGTGCACACCATTCGTCGCTTGAACGAGCCGGTTCTGGAACAACGCCGTAAAACGGCGTTTGAGCATCTTATTGTCTGCCGGGTGTGCAGCGCATAAAAGCCGAGAAGCAGCCACTTGCTCTCTTTTGAACAAACTGTGTCATCTGCCGGCATGGCCGTTGTACATGCTTGTACACTATGCATGGCTCTCCCACGCAACTACTACTTACCACCTTGATTCTGAGTCATCTTACATTCCCTTGGCAAACTCAAAAGCCATTAAGTGCGATGCTCAAGCAGCAAGTTGTCCCGATGAACGAAGAGGTCGCCATCAAAGGCAGCTGCATTGAGGAACCCCCAGCCTCATGCGAGATGCAAACAAAAATTAAGGAAAGCTGGCAGGCCGTTGCAGTGTGTCACACCCTGCACCCTTGAAACATCTTTACAGCGTAAGGCCTAGACGTTCAGCAAAACGTCTGACGTAGCCTCGATGCCTTTGGCCCAACACATCGTACGGCCTAGGATCCCCGGATCCCGCGCTCTCTCTCTCTCTCTCTCTCTCTCCCAAGATCCGGGCAAGAGCTGCCAGGGAAACATGAGTGCTTCAAGAACATAACTTGTAGGGGCGCTGCTTTCGCCCAAGGACGGGCTTCACCGCCACGGCAACCACTTTGCCGTTTTCATCAGCTTGAACATCAAACCTCATTTTGCACGCAACGCGTCTGCCTGTCTGAACCAATTTGCTCAAGGCAGCTTCATCGCATCCGTGGTAAGCGCAGCACTCGACTCCCTCATTTTCGTGCAGAGGATGAGCCTCAGGGTTGACAGGTTCCCACACATCCGTCCTATCTCAGCTTCCGCTCTGGGTCGCAGGCCTGAAATTCAGGCATGATGCGATCTATTCGAAACGAGAGCTCGCCTTCAAACATGTGGCCTGGCAAAAAAGCTGCAACAAAGTTGAGCAGGCTTTGTCGGGAACCTCCAAAATGGGTGGCTGCAAGCCCGAACAGGGTTCTCTCGAGAAATGACGCTTGGCAGGACCGCGAAGCGACTCGCAAGCTTGCCATGGCGGCTCTTCACCATTCCATACCCGCTCACTGGCAGGTACTTGGTCACAGTGCCAGTGAGCCTGAGAGGAAATCCAATAGCAGACACATGACCAATGAGTGCAATTTCCCACCTCTCTTGCTTCAAGTCCAGCGCTGACTTCACCGGCAGCCTGGAAGGTCTAGGTGTTGAGAGCACACGGAGGGGTAGTGGAAAAACATGCCCAGCAGGGCTGAAGAGTTGAGCTGAGCCCTTCTTCTGGCGGCCTCAGCCGAGTCAGTTTGTGACAAAAACCTGCCGCAAATCAGTGACCAGGACCAATCGCCATCCATGCATTAAAAGCAAACAGCACAGAGATGTACCCCTCTCCATTCTGAGCTTGCACCTGCCACAAACCTCATTGACACATGTAATATGGCACAAAAGCATCGCTTGTGGGCGACTTGCCACTGCCACACTCATGTCAAAAGAAAGAGGTACTAATATCTATCAGGAGCCACAAGATCAGCTTGGTGTATCTGTTTATGAGCTAGGGGAGACCAGCAGAACCCGACCGGATGCACAAGACAAGCAAAGCGGGACCCTTGAAGCGGGTGTTCTCAAAAAAGGCACCCCCATTTCTCTCTGTCAGTTCTGCAAAATCTGTACCCTGCAACCCCCATGACCGGCCGACGGCTCATCTCCCTAGGCTCCGGCTCGTCTTCAGGACCTCGGACTCCGCCCACCAGCCCCACACCCGCCAACCCCCCGAAGCCCCACGAAGCCTCGGCGAAGCCCGCCTAAGGAGAAACGCGGCGGAGCAGCTGGAGCGGTGTTTTTTGCCCCGAAACCAGGGCGCGGACCGTCTGCTATTGCACCCGGCCTAGATGAGTGGCGAAAATTCGACATGTGTCTCGGACACCCCCGAAAGATTCTGAGGAGTTTTCGCTTTTCTGAGATGACATATGCCTCTTTGCATGTCTCCCTCCTACTTGATACTACTGCATCGCCGCAAGTTTCACGCTTGTCCGACACCTTCCCATACTCTCGTGCCACAAGTATTGCCCAAAGCACATGGATGTCTGTTTTTGAGGCTACCCCCTTATTTGTGGCTTTAAAGGGAAACCAAAAGGAAACCCGCCATTTTGGAGGGTCCACAAACAACAAAAAAGACATACCCAACGGCCCAATGTGTGCTCTCGGTTCAACTCGATGCGTGCCGCCTATAGCAACTGAGAAGTCGGCGGCACTGGTCCAGCCAAGCCCCGATCTGCCTTTAGGGCATCGGGCTTTTCCATGTCCATGGCAGCACCTCCGGACTGCAAAATCAGAGTCATGCAAAGAGATGCGAAAGGCCACACCTGCAATTCCACCCTGCTTTGGCAGTGCCTGAAGAAGAAAAAGAACATGAAGAGTTGGCAAAAGCGAAAACACCAGCAGGTGTTCAGATGTGTCCAACCTCGTCTGCTTCTTTCGAAGGTTGGACATTGGCATCCTGGGCTTGTGCATCAGCTGCCTGCAAAGCGAGCAGCTGAAGCGCATCTCCCTCAAAGCGATGCGCAAAGTAAACTGTGCGAGGCTTACCATATGGCCAGGGAGACAGGTCTCCGAGCTCCTGCCACAACTCGAAAAGAACGTAGCTTGCATCGCACACCAACCAGTGCTCAGCTCCTCGACTTTCAATATTAACGGCGACGACTCCTGCAAGTGCACAAGCTAGTGCTCAATCCCGCAAGCGCAGACTTCAGCTGGAAACCCTGCCTGGTGGTCATCAACTCTGACCCTTGCTCTACCCGATCCCAGCACAAAGGATCTTTGGGTGAGACACAGCACAGCTTGAACCAAACGCGTGATAAATTGCAGCTTTCCAAGCATCTTGCAGTGGTCCGCTCTCTAAGCCATGCATCGGGCTGAAATACACCTCTTGGCTTTGGATCGATGCCCAGTGGATTGCTACAAGCCAGATGCGCCTCGGAATGCCCGGCCGGGCATCCCGAGGCAGAAAGCTCGCAAGGCAGGTTGGCCAGGTCTTGAAGCGACAAACTGGTAGAAAAAAGTGTTGGGCAGGATTCCTGGCATCTTCGGCAAGTTTGGGCTGTAATTCATCAGGCTTTCAGTAACTTGTTGGCCTACATCTGTCCACTGGATAAGTCTATACTTCGGGAGCCAATCTGTGCAGCCTATACTTGCCTGCTGAACAAGATATTGGAAATACACTTTGTTGTAGTTTTCGCATAGGCTCAGTGGCATGAGCATGCAAATGTCAGAACTGGCTCGCCCATTTGTGGTGGGCCTTAAACAAACAAGCATAGGAGAGGACAAAATCTAAACGAAAATGTCGCACAACCTACACCCTATGCCCTAGGGCAAACGTGCAAAGACCTTCGTGGTTGTGTGATGGTAAATCCCCCAATATAGATTTGAGCCAGCAAGAAAGCAAGCAAGCAAGCAAGCAAGCAAGCAAGCAAGCAAGCAAGCAAGCAAGCAAGCAAGCAAGCAAGCAAGCAAGCAAGCAAGCAAGCAAGCTACACGTATCAACACACGCGCCCACACACACACACAAGCAATCGCGCGCACACACAAAACACAAAGACCGGATGCTTGTGCTTTGGCCAAGTACATTGACATACTCTTGTGTGCATGCAAAGACCAAAAGGCACGTGATGGGAACCTCTCAGGTAAGGCTACGAGCGTTGAACGCGTGCAGGTCAGACTGTATGCCACAGTCTTTCAAAACTCAGGTCTGCTGCCTTGGCAGTTGATGAGCTCGCAGTTTACCCTCTTTCATGCATGCGGTTCTGGCAAACCAGAAGAGCTGCCAGCAGCTCTAAATGACATGGGGCCAGAGAGGGAACAACACCTTGACTATCGTTGCTTTCTGGATGGCAAGCTGTGCCTGCCACGGTCAACGTTGCCATGCATGGGGTTTAGCACTACGCAACAAAGGAAACAAGGTCCCGAAGCAGCCAGTCAGACTGACCAACGTAAAGGGAAGTATAGGCTCCATGTTTTTTGCCAGCAATATGGCTTGCAATTTGGAATCTTATCACTTATCCATCTGATACAAACCAACAAGCACAAATATTTACGCCTGCCCTTGCATGAAGATGCCCCAAGTTTTGACAACTTCAAGCCTTAATCTGCCCCATAAAGTACCTTTGTAGCATATTGCATTCCCTTGTCAAGTTCTATTCATGGAAAGGATGCCTGGGATAGATTCTGCTTGAAGATGAGAAGCAAACTTATATGTCTATTCTACTAGTTCATATTAATTGGACATCATGTGTGGAAAGGAATGTCCCTTGATATCATCATTAAGCATAGAAATTGTAGCTGGATGATTTGCTGTTTACAGTTGGTTGATTTGCTGTTTACAGTTTTGCTTGTTTTCCGAGTAAACTTCAATCATAATAGAATTTGGCATAAGGAGCTTATAAGGAGCCTTGAAGGGAACTTTATAAGGAGCTTTAGAAGGAACTGTATAAGGAGCCTTTTTCGCAGCTGCTCAAGGAGTATGAGGAGCTTCATAAGTAGCTTTAAAAGGAGCCTTATAAGCGGCTTTTCAAGGAATAGTATAAGAAGCATTCTAAGAAGCCTCGAAAAGAGCTTCATAAGGAGTCGCGTAAGGAGCTTTATGGGTAAGTTTTACAAGCAGCATAACAAGTGAGCTTTAACAGGAGTTTGCAAGCAGCTGTACAAGGAATTGTGAGCCTTATATGGAGCCTTTTCACTATGGAGCATTTTCACTCACAAGGCTTGAAAAGGAGTCTTACAAGCAGCTTCGCAAGAAGCCTTGTGAGGAGTTTTATGAGGAGCCTTACAATGAGCCTTGCAATGAGTTTTATACGGAGCATTCATAACGGCTGTAAAGGAGCTTTTACAGGAGCTTTATAACAGCTTTAGTCAAGACTTGCAAGCCAAGTAAAAGTGTTGAATTTTAGTTTAACATCGAAAATCTAGTTCACTGGTCACACCCCTTCCCGGTGGCTCCAAGATGGTTTAATCATAGCAGTACCAAACCTGCCCAAAATAGGGACAAGCTAAAGAACAAGCAAACCGCGGGAAAGCAAACAAAGCTGCTAAACCTCAAGAAAAAGCATAAACAAAACTCAGAGGAGAAGTTTTGGTTGTACCCAAAGTTGTTTGGTTTTCTAAAGTCTTCTTGGGTTTCCCTCAGTTGTTTTGGGTTTTCTCCATGTTTTTGAGCCAAATCCAAAAACTCAATGGTTTTTGGGCTTGGGGATTTTTGGATGGAAAACTACGCACAACCACAAAACACGAGAAAAAAAAAATAAACATCGAGTTGTTTTGTTTTTCCTCGAAAAATCCACCGAGGGCAAAAAAGAAAATTGTTTGACAGAACCATAACTGCTTCTCAGACTTGTTGTTTTTGGGCTTGTTGGTGTCCTCAAGGTGTTCGTGGTTTCCCTCTAGAGTTTCCGGAGAACAAAAATACTTTTGGCAAAACCGAAACTTATCCTCCGAGTTTTTGATTCTTGGTTTCTCGTTGTTTGGCCTTCTGGATGATCAGTTTCAATGTTGTGCTTCATCGTCTCAATCTAAACTACAAGATTCACCAAAACAAGCTGTGCTTGCTTCACACAATTAAGAAAACTACTAAAACAACTGCGGTGGTTGGCTGACTTTTCACAGTTAGCGTAATGCAGATCCACAACGGAATCCGTTTTGCTTTACACGTCGTTCTTATGAAAAAACAAAACAAAATAACAAAATATTGCTTGCAATACTTTGAGGCACAGCATCAGAGGTAGTTCATGGAGGTGGGGTGACCATTTTCATGCAAAGCATCAGCAAGCCAGCCACCGAAGAACTTCTTGACTGATTCAACACACAACCCTATCCGCCTCCCTGGACCAATGTGATTGTGCGCCTCCCCGAAATGAAGAAAGAAAACGTAAAGTTTGGAATTGGTTGGAGAAGATATCAGGCGATTCAACGCCTCGTGCCTCAGCTTGACACGTGGCCCATTGAGTCACGGCTTGTGTTTGCCATGAGTGGGTTGGCTGTCAGCGATGGCTCACAGCGCCAGCTTGCAAAAACGACCACCAAACCACCTGCAGAAAGGCAGAAAGGCAATAAAAAGCAGTTGTCAGTGCACAGCCCAAACCCTAAGCCTACACAGACCCCTTCATGTAGCTTTCCACGCTCGCATTGCAAGTCCGACGAGTTGCGTATGTCATAATCATGCAACGCACGATCGACAAACGAAGCCCGCGCTCAGTGCTTGCAAGTGTTCGCTCATGTTATGAGCATCATCTGCAAAGGTCTTCCTCATCTTACAAAGAAAACTATCATTGTCATGAAAGGCTTGGAAACAAGCTGGCACCAAAAAAAATATGCACCACAAAGTAGAAACATTTGCTATGCAATGCAACCACGGCTACAGCCCAAACCCGAAGCCTGCGCTGACACAGGCATTGAATGCTCTGAGCTGCCTCCAAGTTGGAGCCCAATTTGGTTCTTCTTGCCAAGATTCGTGCACACTGGTCGATAAAGAGTTGTTGGGTTGCATCTCTGACAAATCATTGCCCTTTGACAGATCATCAACTGATTGCCCCCAGGTAGTCTTGCTGCGCGATCTAACCTGATGCGCCTAAGCTTAGTGTGACATGCAGGTCTGTAAGGTCAGAACAATTATTTGTATTTGTTTCCTACCAAATCCCTGTTAATAGCAAAACAGGTTGTGTGGGGAAGACAGAGGCTTTGCTCCAGACTAAAGATGCCAAGCGGATCAGATGCTATGAGCAAACGGATCAGATGCTAAGATTGACATAACACGGTTCGCATACATTATGCAAATGACCCTCCTACGCACGTGGCTACAAAATCAGCACTTGCAGCGCTAATCACTCTGCAAAAATCATCAATGTTGAGCATTTGACATACTCCAACAAGCTCTGGCTTTGGTTTGACTACCATACAGACCTCATGGTACCTTCGCTGTGCAACGCACGATTGACAAACGAAGCCCGCGCTCAGTTACTGCAAGTGTTCCCAACATTTGTGCCCTGACGCCGCGAAGATGTCATAGTCCAGGGAAGCATAAAATGGGAACAACGTCGAACGCAATGTGACCAAAGCAACCGGAAGGATGTGGAAAGTGACCAAGTCGAGGGACGTGACAAGTGTAAGAAGCAGTAGACACGGAGGTTATTACACAGGTTGCAACAAGGGTTGCTAACCAACCAAGCCCAAGTGCTCAGTGCGCAAACCCGCCGACCACCAACCACGAAAGGGCGACAGATGGCGACAGCTCCGAAGCCTTTTTCCTGAGGAGGGCGTCCAGTGCCGCGGTATGGCGGACGCAACAGTTTGCCGAAATCTACCTAAGCTGGAAAATTTAAGCCAAAATACGGCTGTTCGGTACGTATGAGCGATCATAAACAACACATGAACAAACTGAGTCTGTGCAAGAGGATGTGTTGACTGTTGAGTTTATAGTGGATGAATATTAAAACACTAGTACAAGCCCAGAAGTGAGTCAAAGCGGCAGCACCCGCACCAAAAAAACAAAGGGCAAACAAACTTTCTGTCACAACCCTACACACTTCGCGTGCGGCGTCGCGGCGGGAAATACATCGCGCGATGGGAGAAGGACCCGTCCGGATCACCTCGCAAACACCTGACGAGGAAGCCTAACGAAGAAACGAAACTTGACAAGGACTTTGACCCGTCCAGCGTTCTAAACGCAACCGAGCTCCAAGAGAAGCAACCTCAGGCCAGGAGAGACATGAGCGTCACCCAGAGCGGCGCAGGGCACTGTAAGCAACGAAATATATGTTTCCTCGAGTTGCCTGAAGCTTAATCGCCGGTCAGAAGTCGAAAGCAAGCTGTTCTGGACGACTCACCAGACAGTGGCGAAGTCAAAACGAGGCAGGCCAGCCACCTACCGGTCAGCAAGTGACATGCAGTGTCAAGACCAGGTACTCTGCCAGGTGTGACCAACTGCTTAGCAGGAGGGTCCGCGTGGTTTTCCCACATGTTGAATCTATCAAAATACTTGCGTACCAAAAACTTGCCAGGCACGGAAAATAAGATCAAGGTGAAAGTCGGAAAAATATGATACCTGCGATCATGCACCGTAAGCCGCTGTAATAGAAAGTGTATGCCAAGTGCAATCAAGCCGTAACAAAAGTCACCAGCAACCAATTGTAACAGCCAAGTTCGCCCAGTAGACTGCACCGAGCACTCAAGCGGGGAAGCCCATAAAAGTATAGATCCGTTAATCGCAGTTGGATTGGCAGGACCAAATCAAATTTACTCCGACACCAGCCAGTCAACCCGCCCATGGTACCACTGCAAACGACCCACCCACGCACCGCAGCGGCGGCCAAAAAGTGGTGCATCTGCCGGGCGATCAAAACCAGGGCGAGCCCAACGTCTCGGTGTTGAACCAGGGCCATCACCAGCAAAAGAGGAAAGGTCATGCCAAGACCGACCACTCGCAACACTGTCTGTCGCCGGTGGCCAACGGCAGAAAAAAACAAGCATAACCTCCAAAAGCTCTGCATGTGCGCTGGCGCTCGATCATGTCAAGAGATGGTTTCGGCAAGGCAATACTCCAGCACTGCACACGGCCAGCGCCAAAAGCACCGGCCCTTTTGCTCCTTGGTTCTCTGCGCTCACTTCATGACAAATCACAGCATGATTGCATTGCATGCACAAGATCGAAACGAAAAATAAAATAAAAAACAAAATAAATAAACAAATAAAAAAACAACATCCGTGATGCGCACAGAACCCTTTCGCACTCACACGTGCACAAATGACACAAACGTACCCCTATTAGCGTTCCTTTTCCTCGCACCAGTTGCGTCGCGCGGTATTTTACATCTGGCGGCAGCGCCTCAAGCGACGATCTTCACGAAGAGACTCCCCCCATCAGGGGCCAAGGCGGCGGTAGAAACACTTGACGAAAAAGCGGCCAGTCACGAAGCCGACGCGAGCAGCGCCGGCACGTGGCTCGCTTACTCTCAATGCGCGGCTTGGCAATTTGCCGCGCACATGCATTTGCTTTTGCAAGCCCTTCAAAATAAAACTCTTTGGATTGGCTGGGTTAGCTTGGTGGCTTTTAGCTGGCTTCTGGCTGGCTTCTGGCTTCTTGGTTAACTTGGCTGGCTGGCTGGCTTCTGGCTGGGTTCTGAGCTTCTGGTTGGCTTTGGATTCTTTTTTTCCCTCGTTTAGCAGTAGTAAGGAACTAAGGCTTATAGTATCGTTAAAAAATGCGCCGCAGGCTTGAAACGGAGGCATAATCGGCACTTTTGCGGCCAAGGTGTCGCCAAGGTGTCGCGAGGTGTCGCGAAGGTGTCGCGAAGGTGTCGCGCTTCAGCGGCTGGAAAAAGGAACCAAATGACCCATTTCTGCAACTTCAGAAAATATCGTCGATTCAGCGAATCCGGTCCTCGCAGCCAGGGCTCCTCGACTTGGAGTCGACCCCGGTCCAGGGCGCTACTGAGAGAAGTATCGCTACCCAATTCGCTACAGGGCCTTGCTGCCGGAGGTGGTGACAAGGCAGCCAGCAAAACCTGTCATCGTTTCTGTGACATGTCATCGTTTGGCAGATGTTTTCGTTTCTGCGGCACATGTCATCGTTTCTGCGTCAGAAGTCATCGATTCCGACATGTCATCGTTTCTGTCACAGTATGTCATCGTTTCTGTGACATGTGTCACGAGCCCGGACCAGGGTGCTACTAAGAGAAGTATCGCTAGGCTGGCCCAGGAGGGGCAGCGGCACCCGCTACGCGCGAACGCGCAGCGGGCGAAGTTGCCGCGCAGTAACGGATAAAAGGGATGAAGACGCTTCGGCCCCACGGCTTCAACCAGCGCCCGCGCTTCGAGCAGGTAAGCATCTGCGGCTCGTTGCGGGGCTCTATGGACATCATCTTGCTTTTCATATTAAGTGAAAGATTGGCTGCAAAGCAAAGCCATTTTTCTTTCTTCAAGGCTACGAGTATTGAGAGGTGAGGTCCACTGGACCCATCGGGTCCTGTCGGATGGCTGGACTGAAACGGCTGAGTAAAGCCTCAAGGTTCTGAAAGGCTGCAAGCATAGTACGCTAGCGCCTGCCGTCAGCCGGTCGTAGGCCGACTGCCTCTCCAGCATGCGCATGGCGCGCTCGCTTGGCCGACGCTTCTTCACACGTAGGCCGCACTTTGGGCCGCACCTCGCTGTGTACCTCGGGCTGTACCTCGGAGCGAAGTCGGAATTCCGACCTCGGTGGATGGAACTCCGGCCTCGCTTTCAGACCGAAGCCGCGGAGCCGGCCTTGCTTTTAGACCGAAGCCGCGGAGCCGGCCTCACTTTTAGACCAAAGCCGCGGAGCCGGCCTCGCTTTTCCAAGTACGAAAGCTTGTGTCACGGGGCGACACGGACCGTCGGACACCTCGGGGGCTCGAGCGCTAGCAGCTCCCTTGTCTCGTGGTTAGAGCGCTGTCTCTGCACCACCCCTGGTCCGGGGCTCGATTCCCACCTGCGACCGGGCAACCTTTGCCCATTAATGAAACAATATTGCCCATTAATGAATCAACCCGTTTCAATATTGACTCAAACTTGCCGAGATTTTCGAGCCCTGGGAGTTCGGCAGGTTGCCGCGTTAGACCCGGCGACGAAGCCGTTCGGCAGATTGGCGTATTAGGCGACGAAAGCGATCGGCAGGTTGCCGCATTAGACCCGGTGAGGAAGTTCGGCAGGCTGCCGTGTCACGAGCGAGGACCGGGCTGTCGCGTCACGAGCAAGGCCCTCGGCAGGCTGTCGTGCCACGGAAAACCCTGCGAGGAACGAAGTCCTCTGAAACTCGGGCTTTTTCGCAAAAGAGACCGGTGACGAAGCGGTGACAAACGGTGACAAGCGCGGCGGGATGGAATTTGCCTGCTTTTCCGGGCAGAAAGCGGAATCGAGAGCACAGTGAGCGTCTGGAGCCTGTTTTCGACCGAATCTAGAAGCTGAGCGTGGAGGAGGTGTGCGCCGACTTTGACGCCATGCTGCGCCACGACTGAAGGCGCCTCGGCATCTCCGCCGAGGAGGTGCGAGAGTTCTGCGCGCGCGCAACGCGCCGATGCGCGCGCTGAAGGAGCACCGCACCGTGTGCTTCTTGGCCTTCGACGGGCACTGCTACATGTACAGGGCCGTGAAGCGGGTGCTGGAGCGGCAGGCGGCGCGCGTGCTCCCGGGGCGAGGCGAGGCAGACCCTGCCGCCCATCCAAGAGTGGAGGCGCTTTGACGCCGCGGACGTGCAGCCGGGGCTGTTCTGGTGCGAGGACCTGCGGGAGGCGCGGCGCCAGCTTATGGCCGTCGCGGCGAGAGCCCCAAGGTGGCCATCAGCAGCCCGGCGCAGTACTGCGGGCTGAGGCTGAGGCGGGGCACCAGGATCCGGTGCTGCGGTGGTGCGAGGCGCTGGGGCAGGAGTACTGGGGCCAGCGCCTGGCCGGCTTGGCGCACGAGATCTTCCTGAAGCTGCTGAAGGCGAAACGGGAAGTGCCCGGTGCGGCGGAGAGGCAGAAGACCCTGGCCGCGCAGGACGGCAAGTGCGCGCTGTGCGGCTGCGGGCTGACGGCCGGCGCCTGCGAGCTGGACCACGTGGTGCCGGTGAGGCAGGCCTTTGCGGGCAGCGCGCAGACTTTGCAGGCGCTGTGCGGCGACTGCCACAGCGAGAAGACGCTGAGGGAGAGCGCGCAGCCCACCAGCCTGGAGAGCCGCGTGGCCCCCGGCGTCATGGAGTACGCCCGGAGCCCAAGCTGCCTCCTCTGGTTTTTGAGGCGCAGGCGTGCAAGAAGGACGCTCTGTACGTCCGTGGCAACGGGCTGGCCAACGCCCCCTTCCCCCTGCCCATCCTGCGCCCGGCGGACGGCGTTGAGCCCGTGGACGGCGTGCTGCCGGACCTGGGCTTTGTGAGGGCTGCTGCGACGCGAGGCAGTCCTGCCTGAATCTGTTGCCGTACGTGGGGCCCGGCTGGTACCCGAAGGTTTCGCTGGCCGCGGCGCTGGACCTGGGCGTCTGCCGCTGGGACCACAGTGTGTTGGGCATCTCCGCGCGGAGCACGTGGACGCGGCGACGCTGCGGCGCGCGCTGGAGCGCATGGACGCCGTGTGGCCCGAGGGCGAGGAGCACATGGCCAAGCTCAGCGTGAACGCGATGATAGGCCTGGGCGCGCAGCACGGAGGTGGTCTACAGCGTGCGCAGCAGCAGCAGCGAGCTGGACGGCGCGGGCTTCTCTCAGGCCTTCGCCTACGAGGGTGGCATGGTGTGGGACTTCGTCTACGCCAGGAGGCTGCTGAGCAACGGCACCTACCGTCCCATCCATGACGCGGCGCTGGGCTTTGAGCACTGCGTGGTGGCCAAGGCCCGGCGCATCCTGGACGCGCCGCCGCGCTACCTTGTGCAGGTGAAGACGGACTGCCTGCTGACGCAGCGGCTGCCGAAGCGCTTCACGGAGCGGCTGCGGGCGCTGGAGGCGCTGCGCCACCCGGACGGCACGCCGGTCTACCGCGTAGAAGAGACGAAGCCGTTGCTGGGCAGCAGGCGGAGCGCCCCAGACGGGCCTGCCGGGCGCCGGAAAGACGCACCTGGCCCGGACCATTGTGGCGAGGCTGCGAGGGCAGGGCGAGGTGGTGCACCTGGTGTCCAAGACGCACTGCTCCGCGCAGAACCTGGGGCTGGGGACGTACCTGCGCGGGGGCAGCGCGCAAAAGCTGGACTGGCTGGTGGTGGAGGAGATCACGCAGCTGGACATGGCGCTCTGGGCGGACCTGGCCTGCGTGGGGCTGAACGCCGACGTGAAGTTCCTGCGCTGGGAGCCGTGCTGGACTCCTGGGCCGGGCGGCCCATCAGCGCGCCGTTGGAGCACAGCCAGCTCATCCGCAACCTGGCCGGCGGGCACAGGCACGAGCTCACGGAGAACATGCGCTCCGACCACGGCATCTTCAACTTCGTGAAGTGGCTGCGGGTCGGCGAGGAGGCGTGCCCCACGGCCAAGGCGAGGCTGAAGGAGCTCTACCCCTCCAAGCCCGGGTGGCCGGACACCATGCTGGTCATCAGCCACAGCAAGCGCATGGCCGTCAACGCAGCGGCGAACCGGGCCCTGGCGCCGGAGGCCTCAAAGCTCTTAGAGCTGGAGACCCAGGTCATCCACATAGATTTGGGTTGCTACGAATCGGTACCAACCCAAAACGGTTGTGATAATTTTATACCAACCCAAAACAGCCCGCAGAGCATGAGGGTGTGGCCAGGGCTGCGCCTCATCGGGGCCGGCGGGAAGATACCCAAGGGGGTCTTTGTGGCCGTGGCGGAAGTGGAGCCGGACGGAGTGAGGCTGGACAACGGCATGCGGCTGAAGAACCAGGAGCTGCTGCGGGCCACCTGGCCGAGCCACGCAGTGACCTACGCCAGCCGCCTGGACCTAGAGTCCTGCCACCTGTGCGTGGGCGCGTCAAGGGCCACGAGCTCCGAGCTGCTGGAGGCGGCCTAGCCGAACAGGCAGCACGGCGCCTCCAGGGGCTCCAGCATGAGGTGGCGCACCTCAAAGAGCACGCCCCACTGCCTGCCCATCAGCCACACGTGCCGGGCCTCCACAAGCGCGCGGCCCCTGCGACGCGCGAACGCGGCGCGCGGCGCGCGGTTGCCGGCCGGGTCCCAGAAGAGGCAGCGCTCCAGGTCAATCTTGCACTTGAAGTGCTTGCCCTTGGCGCTCACCTTGACGGCGCGCTGCAGCTGGCTCTCAAGCTCGGTGCGGGCGGCCCCCGGAAAGGGCTTCTGGAAGATGATCATGTTGTCGATGACGCCCTGCTCCACCTCCTCCGTCCACAGCTCCAGGTCGGTGTTGCTCGCAAAGCACACTCCCACCCTCTTGGCCCCGTCGTCCTGGAAGTTGCCGGGCTCCCACAGCACCTCCACGTCCACCTTGCACACCCGCCCTGATGGGAGTCCTCTATGGACATAAACTTCCCCCCCTTGGCATTGGTCTGAACGTCCAGCCCGAGTGCAAGCTTCATTGCGAAGTTCGGCTCCTTTTTTTATCCGTAGGAAAAAAGTCCGGTCCGATGAACGCGCGAGTCTTGCTCTTTAAAAATGCCGAGGCTCCTGGAGCTTTTCTGCGGCACCAAGTCGGTGGGCGGGCCTTCGAGGCGGCGGGCTGGGAGGTCGTCTCCCTGGATATCGTGTCGAAATTTAAGAGCCGACAATCCTCTGCGACATCCGGAGCTGGGACTACACGACGTTCCCGCCGGGGCACTTCGACATGGTCTGGGCCAGCCCGGTCTGCACGGAATACAGCCGCGCGCTGACGACGCGCCCGCGGCGGCTCCTGGAGGCGACGCGCTGGTGCTCAGCGCCCTTGAGATCATTGCGCACTTTGACCCCTTGATGTGGGTCATAGAGAACCCGGCCACCGGGCTGCTGAAGACCCGGCCGTTCATGGAGCCTCTGCCCTGGGTGGACGTGACATACTGCAAGTACGGAACTCCGTACAAAAAGCAGACGCGGCTGTGGACCAACATGCGCTGGAGGCCGAGGCGAGGCCTGTGCAGGCCCGGCAGCCGCTGCGAGGCGTGGCAGGACGGCAGGCACCTCCGCGCCGCGCAGCGGGGGCCGCGGCTGATGGAGGGGCAGTACGAGAGGGTCAGCCAGTCACGCGAGCTGCTCTACAGCGTTCCTGCTGCGCTGTGCGACGAGATTGCGCGCGCGGCCACGGAGGAGCTTGCGGAGCGGCTGAGCATTCCGGACTAGGTGGCTTCCCTGCAACCAGGGAGCCCATTTTTCCGTATTTTTGCATGTTTTTTTTGCGGTGTCCCTCTGCGCCAAAAATGGTGAAGAGGGACACCGGGGCTTTTTTTGTCATTTTTGTGGCGGTGTCCCTCAACTTCAAAAGCGGTGCCACTCTGCCATACAAAAATTGATGGCAGCGTGAACACCGTCCTTTTTAGTCCAGCACGAGTCCGCCCGTGCCGAGGGAGCGTCACCAGCTGGTAGGCCACCAAGGTGGAATGAACAGTTCCGTCATCGTGCCGTCCAGTCAACCTGGGCAAACGACATCCCTCTCCAAGAACACGCTGAAGAGCGGAGGTGGCACCAGTGTGGAGACGGCGGGCTCAACGAACGGGCACTTCAGTGGCCCTCAGCAGAGGGCCCGTTACCCTGAGCACGGCGCTTCCGCCTGACACCTGGAACGGCAAACGTCGTCCGGCTTTCGCGGGTCGTCGTTGTCCGCGTTCGTGTTATTTCTGGACCACGTATAATTGAACGGGGTCCTAAGGCCGACCGAACACGATAAAACGCCCCTTGAAACCAACAGGCGCAAAAGAGGCGCAAGAGGCGCAAGAAGCGCAAAGGAAGCGCAAGAGTTGCCACACTGCTGCGTCCACACGCTGCGGCCGTACGCTGCGCCGGACGCTGCGCAGGACGCTGCGCCGGAACCGAAACGGCGGGGCAGGCCCCCTGGGAGCAAGAACAAACCGAAGCAGGACGTGCCTACTGAGCCGGCTGCTCCAAAGCGCAAGCCAAAGCCTCCGGTTGAGACGGCGCCGGCGGAGGCACCAGAGGCGCTGGCAGAGGCACCGGCGGCACCGGCTGAACCGGAGGCGCCTCAGCTCACAAGAGAGCAGCAGCGCGCCCTGCGCATGCTGGAGAGGCAGTCCGCTTTTGACCGGCTGACCACAGGCGCAAGTGTACTGGTATAAAAGCATGATGTCCATAAATACAACAAAAGCAAAGATAGAGGGAATAAACCGAAATACCTTCAACACCCAAAAAAACTAACTAAAACAGGAAAAATAGAATTAACAACTATTAATTACTTTTATTGAGCCCCGCAACGAGCCGCGGATGCTCCGGTGGTTCCGCAAGACGTACCCCAGTTACAACTTGCAGCCGCTGCTGCTGAAGCGCTACCGAGAACTGGAGGAGGCGCGGGCCTTCAACAATTGGCTTGGGGAGCGCAGGCAGGCGCAGAAGGGGCAGCGGCACCTGGACGACGTGAGCCGGCTGACGGAGGCCGTGCAGCGCCAGGTACCCCAGCTGCGCTACGCGCGCGCCGAGCGCAGGGGCGTTGAAGACGCTTCGGGCGCACGGCTTCAACCAGCGCCCGCGATTTGAGCAGGTGGTGGGCTACCTTGAGCGGAATGAGCCGCTGCCCCTGGACCAGCCGGACCGCAAGGCCACCTCGTTCGTCACAAGCCACTTCTACTTGGACGATTTCGTACAGTCCAGCGAGGACCCCAACCCCCGGCCCCTGCAGCACACGCCTCTGCAGGCAATTCCCGAGGACGGCTTCCGCACTCCCGCAGAGGCCACGGACGAGGACGTGCGCCTTGCGCGGAGGTACCAAGGCTACGGCGGAACCCGCTTTGTTGAGGATGACCTGGCGGGAGACCCCGAGGCCGGCGCCCTGGCCAGCAACGGGCAGGGGCCGCCCTCCATCACGGACCGTCTGCGCAGCACTGCAGACGGCTGGCGCGGCGGGAGTTGGCGCGGCGGGGCTGGCCGTGGGCATCGCAGGCGGCGCAGCCTACGGCCTCGCACGCGGCACGGGCTGGGTGCTGGAGAACACGCTCTTCCGGCCCCAGCAGGGCAGCGAGGACGCGGCCGCGCAGAACGTCCGGTCCGCCAACAACATGAATGACGCCACTCAGCCTCAGCACTTCACGCTGCGCTCAGGCAGCAGCACTTCAGGCAGCCCCGCAAGCAGCGGCGCCTCCTCTCAGTCTGGCTTCCGTGTTCAGGCGCAGTCCAACCACACGCCGCGCCCCTTTTTCTGGGGCTCCTTCTCCAGGGTCTGCCGCATCCCGCTGACCAGCGGCACGTCCTTCATCGATCAAGATCGCCTTCCGCGTCAGGAACACGGACGGCACCAACCCGCTGGCCCCAGCCACGCCCAACCCCGCCTGCTTCGTCCAGCGCGTCCGGTTCGACGAAGTGAACGACCCGCGCATCGCCCGCGCGGTGCACCAGGGCGGCTACGCGGACGTGCTGCTGCGCCCCACCATGGTGGGCATCCTGCGCTGCGGGAAGATGCTGCCGCCGCAGCTGAATCTGGTGATAGAAATTGAGTTTGCGGACGCCACAACTGCGCTGTGGTCCGAGAACGCCGGCGCGCACCCGGCGGGGGCCACGCTGAGCACCGACTTTGAGATCCAGAACGTCCGAGTTCTGGCCTCCCAGGTCGTCCTGGACTCTGCGCTGGTAGAGTCCTTCAACCGCGTGCTCCTCTCAGGAAGGCACACGCAGCAGTCCAGCGTCCCGAACGGCGTGGCGGAGCACAACGTCACCGTGGCGCGCGCCTTCACGAAACTCATGGCCGCGTTTGTGACTTTTTGGGACAACGACGCGGGCTCCAAGATCCACTTGCTGGCCAACCCGGGGCAGGTGGCCCCCAGCGGCGCTGCCAGGCAGGAGGACACTCTGATGCAGCTGGGCAGCCTGCAGTACCCTCACAACCCTATGAAGGGAGCCTCGGAGCACTTCCACTTCCTCTCGGTCCTCGCGGGTACTTACGACGACACGGTGCGCAACATCGACATCGGCCGCGTGGGCTACCTGCGCCACAGCTTCATTGCCGGCTTTCCCACCGAGCGCGTGCCCACAGCACCCGCTCGGGCAACCTTGCCCGGTTCACCTTCAAGGGCCTGGACGGCACGATGACGGACCTGTTCATCCACCTGGTGGCCTACCAGCTGGTGACGCTCTCCGGCACGGGCGTCTCGGTGCTGGACTAAAAAAAAGGCCCGGTGCCACTCTGCATCATTTTTGATGCAGAGTGGCACCGCTTTTGAAGTTGAGGGGCACCGCCACAAAAACAGCAAAAAAAGCCCGCTGTCCTTCAACGCCGTTTTTTGGCGTTGAGTGACTGCGCCACAAAAATGATAAAAAAAAAAAAAAAAAAGGCCCGGTGCCACTCTGCATCATTTTTGATGCAGAGTGGCACCGCTTTTGAAGTTGAGGGACACCGCCACACAAATGACAAAAAAAGGCCCGCTGTCCTTCTTAGTCGTTTTTGACTACACGGGCCCCCGGCTGGCCGCCTGGATCAGCTCCAACTTTGCCACCGCCACCTACAGCGAGACCACGAACAGTCTGAGCGTTGCCTACGACGGCAACCGGCTCATTCTGAACGACCTGGAGCTGCGCCAGCAATTTCCCGACGCGGCGGACTACCCCGCCGCGCCGCCCGCCTCTCCCACCAAGCCCTTCAGCGTGGACCACATGCTGGGCCCGAGCTTCGTCTCCGGCGGGCAGCACGTGAAGATGATGGCGCACAACGAGGTCTACCTGCGCTGCGCCCAGCTGGCCAACGCCAGCCGCGTCCTGGGCAACCTGGGCGACGACATCCTCTCCAAGATCACGCTGAAGAGCGGAGTGGGTACCGGCTTGGACGACAGGCACTTCATGGCCCTCAGGGCCCGGTTACCCTGAGGCACAGCGCTTCCGCCTGACCGACCTGGACGGCAACGTCGTCCGGCTTCGCGGGTCGTTTTGGGGCAGCCGGCTCAGAGGCACGTCCTGCTTCGGTTTGTTCTTGCTGCCAGGGGGCCTCTCCCGTCGTTTCGGCTCCAGCGCCTCCCCTCCGGCGCCCTGTCGTGTTCGGTCGGCTTCATCCTTTTTAATTATACGTGGTCAAGATATAACACGAACGAGCCGCCGGTTGAGACGACGGAGGCACCACCAGTGGTTGAGGCACCGGTTGAAGCACCGGCTGAACCGGAGGCGCCTCTGCTCACAAGAGCAACAGCGCGCCCTGCGCATGCTGAAGAGGCAGTCCGCTTATGACCGGCTGACCACAGGCGCAAGCGTACTAGTGTAAAAGCATGATTCGATTGAACCGCAACGAGCCGCGGATGCTACGTGAGCCAGCTGACGGAGGCCGTGCACGCCAGCTGCGCTACGCGCGGGCCGAGCGCCGGGGCGTGGAACGGGCGGAGACGAAGTTGCGCAACGGTAAAGGATGAAGACGCTTCAGCGCACGGCTTCAACCAGCGCCCGCGCTTGAGCAGATTGGGCTACCTTGAGCGGAATGAGCCGCTGCCTGATCAGCCGGACCGCAAAGCCACCTCATTTGTCACAAGCACTTCTACCTGGACGATTTTGTGCGTCCAGCAAACCCCGGCCTGCAGCACACGCCCCTGCAGGCAGTTCCCCACGGCTTCCCCCCGCAGAGGCCACTAACGAGAATGTGCCGCCTTGCGCGGAGGTACCAAGGCTACGGCGGAACCGTCCAGAAGACCCTGGAGCCGGCAACACGGCGGAGGAGAACACGGCGGCCTCGGCACTGCTGCTGAAGCACAAGTTCCTCGACGGAGGGCCGACGACGTCACGCTGGCCACCCTGGGAGTTGTGGAGCCGCTCACCACGCTCGGCAACTTCCTAGTGCGCTCAACAGAGGTCCGTGGCTTCGGCCAGCTTCACTGTGGGAGGCTTTCACTTGAAGGCTGCAACAAACAACACGGTCAACTTACCAGGTGGGCGACGTGTCCACGGGGACACTGACGGCCTCGGACGCACCACCGGGGCGCTCACGGGCACGCCATCACCTCCGCGGGTCCGGCGCCTGGAAGTGCGCCCCGAAGTGCAGCTTCGCCGCAGCACTGCAGCGTGGCCCTGCCACGCACACCGCGGGAGTGAGCGTGGACGGCTACACCCTACCCTGGCGGCGAACCCGTAGAACCTTGTGCACACCTACAACTTGACGCCGGGCCGAGAGCTCCTCTTCGCCTCTCTCGCGTCCTGCGCCGTTCCGGTTCGGTAGTCTCCCAACAGAGTGTCCACTTGGACGAGAGAGGAGCCTCCAGATGCAGGTTGCGAACGACGTTGCTTCCGCGAAGGAGCAAGTTGTGAAGCCCGCCCAGCTCTCTCTTTAGAGGGCGTTTCCCAAATGGATTCTATTCTACCTGAGACCCCTAGATATGCTTGCAATTTGGCTCCAGGTTGCATTTCAAGCGAGCCAACCTTTGCAGGGCTAAGAAAAAAGAAAAAAAGAAAAAAAGGGGTCCCAAAAAGGGGTCCCCGAAAAAAAGGGAAAAGGGGTTTCCTTTGGCAAAGCTTGACATCGCTTGAAATGCAACCTGGAGCCAAATTGCGGCGCATATCTAGGGGTCACTATTTTGCAGCCACACGCCTGCAGCGTTTTAGACTTCGAATCCTTCGCAGGACGAGGTCAAATGCTGACGGACGAGTGCTGGGAGCCTCTCAGGTGGAATAGAATCCATTTTGGAAAACGCCCTCTAAAGAGAGACATACTGGGAATGCAGGGATTCCCTGCAGATTCCCTGCATTGAACTCCCCCCACGGTTTGATTCAGAGTGCGCCAAGCCGCTGAACCCCCACAGTCCCCGGGCTCCTTGCTATATGTGATATGTGCTATATGGTATGGAAGCCCGGTATCGAAGCCTCCTACCCGGCATTGAAGCCGCGCCAAGCCGCTGAACCCCCACAGGTCCGGGCTCCTTGCTATATGTGCTATATGTGCTTCTTACACGCCAAGCCTGCGGAACCTCCACTCTCCCCCGGGTCCTTGCTATATGTGCTATATGTGCTCTATGGGTCTTACACGCCAAGCCGCTGAACCCCCACTCTCCCCCAGCTCCTTGCTAGATGTACTATATGTGCTATATTATTCTGTACGCGCTTTAAAATATCTATACAATGCATGTTTGGCACATGTTGGAGATGCTATGTGTATAGTACACAGGCTTCTATACCATATAGCACATTTCGCACATATAGCAAGGACCCGGGGGAGAGTGGATGTTCAGTGGCTTGCCTTATGAAAGCCATATAGCACATATAGTACATATAGCAAGGACCCGGGGGAGAGTGGATGTTCAGTGGCTTGCCTTGTGAGAGCCATATAGCACGTATAGCAAGGACCCGGGGGAGAGTGGATGTTCAGCGGCTTGCCTTGTGAGACCCATATAGCACATACAGCACGTATAGCAAGGACCCGGGGGACTGTGAGGGTTCGGCGGGTTGGTGCCTGCCGCGCCTGGCATAGAAGCCTCCCTGGCGCGCCACCTGCCCGGCATAGAAGCCTCCACCCGGCCGCGCCACCTGCCCGGCCTCGGAGCCAGCCCCACGGGACGGAATTCTTCCCAGTCCTCCCCCATTCTTCCCAGTCCTCCCGTGGGGGAGGACAGCACGCTTTTTTTGCCAAAGGCGGGGAGGCCTCCTTCAATCCTGTTGTCACCCCAGGATGGCCTCCTTCAATCCTGTTGTGAGCCCAGGATTGCCCCCTTCAATCCTGGGCTCACAACAGGATTGCTCCGAAGCCCCTCAGACCGGAGAGGGCGTTTCCCAAATGGATTCTATTCTACCTGAGAGGCTCCTAGCACTCGTCCGTCCAGCATTTGACCTCGTCCTGCGAAGGATTCGAAGTCTAAAACGCTGCGTGGAGGCGTATGGCTGCAAAATAATGACCCCTAGATATGCTTGCAATTTGGCTCCAGGTTGCATTTCAAGCGAGCCAACCTTTGCAGGGCTAAGAAAAAACAAAAAAAACAGAAAACAAGGGGTCCCAAAAAAAGGGGTCCCCGAAAAAAAGGGAAAAGGGTTTTCCTTTGGCAAAGCTTGACATCGCTTTAAATGCAACCTGGAGCCAAATTGCGGCGCATATCTAGGGGTCATTATTTTGCAGCCACACGCCTGCACGCAGCGTTTTAGACTTCGAATCCTTCGCAGGACGAGGTCAAATGCTGGACGGACGAGTGCTAGGAGCCTCTCAGGTAGAATAAAATCCATTTGGGAAACCCCCTCTAAAGAGAGAGCTAGAGTTGTCCGCAGTGGGGGATTCTACCTCCCACTGCGGCGGCACGGTGCCGCGTGTACGCCAAGCCGCTGAACCCCCACAGTCTCCGGGCTCCTTGCTATATGTGCTATATGTGCTATATCTTACACGCCAAGCCGCTGAACCCCCACTCTCCCCCAGCTCCTTGCTATATGTACTATATGTGCTATATATTCTGTACGCGCGAAAATCTGCACTGTATGTGCTATATAGGGCCATATAGCACATATAGCACATATAGCAAGGAACCCGGGGAGAGTGGATGTTCAGTAGCTTGCCTTGTGAGATATAGCACATATAGCACATATAGCAAGGAACCCGGGGAGAGTGGATGTTCAGTGGCTTGCCTTGTGAGATATAGCACATATAGCACGTAGAGCAAGGACGCGGGGGACTGTGAGGGTTCGGCGGGTTGGCGCTCCGTACGCGCCGCATTTTGCATGGTTTTTGCATGGTTTTTGCATGGTTTTTGCATGACATGTGGAACAGCTTGCTTTTTTGCACGGTTTTGCATGCGGTTTTTTGCATGGCATGACATGTGGAACAGCTTGTTTTTTTGCATGACATGACATGTGGAACAGCTTGTTTTTTTTGCATGACACGTGGAACAGCTTGTTTTTTGCATGATTTTGAACCTGTCATTTTGACATGTTGGTTTTTCGCACGGTTTTGCATGTCATGTGCATGTGGTTCAACCCCAAAGTGCCCCCCCCTGTTTTTTTCCTGTCAGGCTGCCGTAGGTCGGACATCCTGGAGAACTTCGCGAGGCGGGGCGGTGCCGAGCGGGCACCTAACTAAATGTGCCGAGCAGGCACAGTGCCGAGCAGGCACTTAACTAAACGTGCCGAGCAGGCACAGTGCCGAGCAGGCACAGTGCCGAGCAGGCACAGTGCCGAGCAGGCACAGGCACCCCGGTGCCGAGCACCGAACGTGCCGAGCAGGCACTAGACGCCGAGCAGGCACTAGACGTGCCGAGCAGGCACTAGACGTGCCGAGCAGGCACTAGACGTGCCGAGCAGGCACAGCGCCGAGCAGGCACTAAGTAGATGTGCCGAGCAGGCACCGAACGTGAGCGCCAAGCAGGCGCAGCTTTGAAGCAGGCGTGGAGGCCACTGTGAAAGTGGTTGAGTGGCTCGCCCAACGGCCCCTTAGTACTGGCTTGCCCAATGAGTACTGGCTCGCCCAATGAGTACTGGCTCGCCCAACCTCGTTTGATGGCTCGCCCAATGAGTACTGGCTCGCCCAACCTCGTTTCCTTGACATTGGTGGCACCAATGTCACAAATGTGAGGTTCCCAGCACAGCGTGGAGGATCATCGTCTGATCTCGTGGACACCCGGCCGCGCCACCTGCCCGGCATCGGAGCCCTGCCGAGCCCGCGCCAAGGTCGGGATTCTTCCCAGTCCTCCCACGGAAAAAACTACATCACGCTTTTTTTTGCCAATGGCTGCGAGGCCCCAGGATTGCCTCCTACAATCCTGTTGTCCCCAGGATTGCCTCCTTCAATCCTGTTGTCACCCCAGGATTGCCTCCTTCAATCCTGTGGTCACCCCAGGATTGCCTCCTTCAATCCTGTTGTCATCTCAGGATTGCCCCGGTCTCCCAGAAAACTGCCTGACTCTAGGCGCAGCGTGACACGGCGCGCACGGGCTCGGACCAGTGCTCCGCCACGCAGGGCAGCGCGCTGTTCTCCGCGTCCCGATTGTAGAAGAGAAAGAGGCGGGTGAACGGCGCCTCCGGCTCGCGCGCCAGCAGCTCGCCCAGCAGGCGGATCAGCTGCGCGTGGCGCTCCTTCTTAGTGGTCTGCCGCGTCATGCCGGCGATCTTGAAGGCGTCCGGGTTGTAGCGCAGCACCAGCAGCTTGTGGCCGCTGCCGAGCGCCACACTGGCGGCCGTGTCGAAGTCCCTGCGCGCATCGCAGCTGGGGTCGTAAGCCTTGTGCTGCTCCTCATCAACCTCCAGCAGCACGTAGCCCCACGGGGCCGGCAGAGCAAAGTCCGCGAAGGCGTGCGCCGTCTCCGACTCCAACCCGCAGCCGCAGAAGGGCAGGTAGTGCTGGTACTCGAAGGTGATCCGCGCGTCGCGGAGTGCTTGGTGCACCTCAAGCTCCTTACTCTTGGTCACTGCGCGCGGGTTGTCGCCGTGCTTGCTGTGCATATGCCCGAGGAGCGACTGAGCGCTGCTGAAACGGTGGCCTTGCCGCGGGCAGACTTCGACTTCACAAAGGAAGTTGTTGCACTCTGCACAGTGGTCGCGTAAGCGCTGGTGTCTACAAACGGAACCACCGCCGCAGTCGCTGCAGTGGTTGCGCCGCCTTCCGTGCGAGCAGTAGGACGCACCGCCGCAGTCCCGGCAGTAGTTCCGCAGACGCGAGTGCTCGCAGTACGATGTGCCTCCACAGTCCCGGCAGTGGGTGCGCACCCTTCCATGCGAGCACACGCCTGCGCCGCCGCAGTCCGCGCAGCGGTTGCGCTGACGACCGTGGGGGCATTTCTTGTCAGACCTGGCAGGCGCTCCACAGTCGCGGCACCGGTGCCGCCGCCGCCCGTGCGGACACTTCTTCTCAGGCCGGCGCACGCGTGCCATCGCTGAACACTCTTGGTGTTTTCTCACACGCCCCCGGCAAGCGGCGACGCAAACGGACACGCCGACAGGAGTCGAATTTTCAAGATGAGAGTAGAGGCAGCTGTGTTTAAAACCCACAGGCGCCAGCCCGCCCGCCGCGGCAGAGACCACCGGAGGCCAGCAGGATGAACGCACCGCCACCTGCCCGGCATCGGAGTGTCGCCGAGCCCACGCCAAGGTCGAGATTCTTCCCAGCAAAAAAAATGTCGTAACTGTCGTCTGACCCGGACAGTTTTCGGCGAACCTGCCCGGCAGAGCCGCGCCAGCCCGACATGGAGGGCACGCAGCTGATGTCTCTCACCAACTACGAAGCAGTGTCCGGTTTTGCCGGCCACTGGCTCCATCGTGCGCAGGTCTCGCTTTTGACCGGCGAAATCGGTCAAATCAAATTGAGTCACATCCGAAAAAAAACCCTGGTGCGGGCCTGGTGCGGGCCTGGTGCGGGCCTCGCTTTCAAGGTCACCCACGGACTGTGACACGTACTTGCGGAAACTTGCGCCGAAGAGGGGTTGGTGTGTTTGACACACCAACAAGCGGTGACGCCTGTGAGGGGGTGGTGTGTCAAACACAATACCCCCGCCGGAATGCCACTCCAAGACCGAAGCCGCGGAGCCGGCGCTTTGCGGAATATCCACTGGACTAAGGCGTCGGCGAGAACATATGTAAACATGTTTGAAGGACCTGTCACCGGCAATATCCCGGAGGTCCTGGACAACGGAGAGGTGACTGACGGCACGCACGTCACCGCAGGGCAGCTGGCCCTGGCTCTCACGCCTTATGCGCAAGTAACGGACCTGGCGGTGAACACGGCAGCCTCCGGCAACAACGCGGCTGCCATCCAGTCCCTGGACGATAGAGTCACCGCAGAGCTGGCGTCAAAGCTGGACAGCAGCGTGCTGGCGCCGGCAATTGCGCCCCTGGCCACGGCGGCGGCCCTGGCCACGGCGGCGGCCCTGCGCACGGAAGCAGCATCGCCGCGCTGCAGAGCTCGCTGACCACGGGTCTCTCCAACAAGGCAGACCAGTCGGCCTTCGACGTGCTGGAGGGCGTGGTGGCCACCAAGAGCACCCGGACGGCGTGGACCTGAAGCTGTCCAACTACAGCACCACGGCGGCCATGAACGGCTCCATCGCCTCGGCCAACAACGCCACGCTGGCCACGGTGGCTGCCAACTACGGCCTCAAGACGGTGGTGGACCAGCACTCCCTAGACATAGCGGCGAGGATCACGCCGCTGGAGGTGGACACCAAGGTGGCCAACGCTTTTTTGGGGGCCGTCACCGCCGCGGCGCTGGCCTCCGAGCTCGCGAGCAGAGACGCCTCCATCTCGGGGCTGCAGGCCTCCAAGGCAGACGCCAGCGCGCTGACCGCGTACGCCCTGCAGTCTACCGTCGACACTTCCTCGGTGGTGGACTCTAAGATAGCAGCGGCCCTCCTAAACGCAGTCACCACGGCAGCCCTGGACGCCGCCCTCGCCGGCAAGGCGGACGCAAGCGCGCTGGCCTCCCTGCTCTCCACAGTGGACGGGTTGGACACGCCGCTGGAGGTAGACACCAAAATAGCAAATGCCCTGCTGGGTCTCGCCACCGAGGCCTTCGTCACAGCGCAGCTTGCTAGCCGGGACGCCAGCATCACGGCGCTCCAGGGGGGCAAGGCCGACGCGACGCTGCTGGCCTCATACGCCACGAACGCCGCGCTCTCAGCCAGCGAAACCACGCTCCAGAGCGCCCTCGACGCAATCCTCGCGGAGCTCGCCGCCCTGCAGCTTTCCGGCAGCGGAGTTGTTAACGCGCCGGCCTGGGCGGGCTTCACGACTTGGGAGATCCTTCGCGGAAGCAGCGTCGTTCGCAACCTGCACTTCGTGGCTCCTCTCTCTGCTGCGCTGGCCAACGGCGACGACACGCTGAGCATCACGGCAGACTGCGACTCCACGGCGGGCACTGACGCTGCCATAACAGCAGCCTTGCTGGCCTACTACACCTCCTCACAAGTGGACACTCTGTTGGGAGACTACCGAACCGGAACGGCGCAGGACGCGGAGACGACCAGCGCCATCACAGCCGCGCTGCTGGCCTACTACACCGCGGCGCAAGTGGACGCGCTGTTGGGAGACTACCGCATGGCGAGCGCGCAGGACACGCAGACGCAGGCCGCCATCACGGGCGCGCTGCTGGCCTACCGGACGGGCCCGGACCAGGACGTGTTCACAACCAACCAAATCACCTCGGCGCTGGTGGCGTACCGCTCAGCCGCAGACCAGGACACGGCAACGGCCTCGAGCATCGCAGCGTCGCTGCTCAGCTACTACACCATCACGCAGGTGGACGGTTTGTTGGCCAACAAGCTCGGAGTCGCGGAGGCAGCCTCGGCGCTGCAAATAGCCGTGCGCTTTCCGGACGACGGAGGGGCCAGCAGATCCTGGGCCCCACGGACGTCTCACTGTCAAACTGGACGGTTCGCCCCAGCAGCGGCTGCAGCGTGGTCCTGGCCACGCACACCGCGGGAGTGAGCGTGGACGGCTACACCCTGACCCTGGCGGCGAACCCGTGGAACATCGTGCGCACATACAACTTGACGCCCGGCAGAGAGCTGCTCTTCGCCTGCCGCTACCGGCTCGGCACGGCCTCCAACTTCGTGGTGTACGTGTCAGAGGCAGACAACGTCTACGACCAATTGTACGGCAGCTTCGTGGGCGACCAGGGCGCCTGGAGCACGGCCAAGATGTACTTCACAGTGCCTCCGAACGGGGTGGCGAAGCTGCACTTCGGGGCGCACTTCCAGGCGCCGGGCCTGCCCAACCAGACGGCTGGAACGGTGGACGTCTACGGCCTCCAGATCCTGGACGCAACCCTGGAGACCGGCAACAGGAGGACACGGCGGCTTCGGCGCTGCTGCTGAAGCACGAGTTCCTACGTCACGCTGGCCACCCTGGGCGAGGTGCTGCTGGAACCCACGCTCACCACGCTAGGCAATTTTCTGGTGCGCTCCAACAGCCAGAGCTCCGTGGCCTCGGCCAGCTTCACTGTGGGAGGCTTGCAGCTGGAGGGCTACGCCATGACCCTGAGCGCCTTCGCCTGGAACATTGTGCGCACCTACACGCTGACGCCGGGGAGACGCTACTCCTTCGGCTGCCGGTACAGGCTGGGCACGGCCTCCAACTTGGTGATGTACGTCAGCGCGGCCGAACTTCGGAGCCTTCGGCGGGTCTATCCCCGGGCTGGCGCAGCAGTCGGCGGGCACGCTGGACCTGTACAGCATGCAGATCAGGGCCAGCGCCTTCGAGGGAGAGTCTGTCTCAGTAACGGACCTGCTGGCGGACTCGCTGGCCCTTACGGGCTCGGCCACGCTGGACGGGCTCACCGCGCAGGGCAACGTGGGCTGCGACCAGCTGCTGTGCAACGACGTGAACTGCACCGACGTGTTCACCACGGGCGTGGACGCCTCGGGCGCCGTTTCCTGCGCAGCGCTCACAGCCACAGGCACCGTCGCCGGGGCCACGCTGACGTCCACAGGGGCCGTGTCAGGCAGCTCGCTGAGCATCACCGGCGCGGCCAGCGTGGGCCTGCTGAGCTCAGCCACCGGAATCACGGGCAGCACACTCACCATCAACAACACGGCCAACGCCGGGAACTTCACCACGGTGGGCGACGTGTCCACGGGCACGCTGACGGCCTCGGGCGCAGCGACGGCGGCGAGCTTCGCAGCCACCGACGCGCTCACGGGCGCCACGCTGACTGTCAGCGGGGCGGCCTCCGCGGGCCCGCTGGACTGCGAGAGCCTGGACTGCACCTTCACGGCCACGAGCGGCGGAGTGTCGACGGGCAGCGTGGTGTGCGGCGACGTGACGAGCTCGGGCACGGTCTCCGCCCCGCAGCTCTTCGCGTCCAACACGCTCACCGTGACCAACACCTCCGACTTCTCGGACGATCTCTTCCTGACGAAGAACTGGGCGGGCTGGAGCAAGCTGCAAGTGTCCAACAACAGCGCGGCCCCCGACAGCGGCCCGGAGCTGCGGCTGCTGGGCAACCAGAGCGCGCGGTCTTCCTGGAGCGGGACGGCGGGGCGCACCAGTGCGAACTCATCATGATCAACGACGAGGCGCTGGTGCAGACGAAGAGCCTCTCCACGCAGCTGTCCCTGACTACGAACCAGAGGAACCCCGGCTGCCTCGTGATCGCGGGCAACACGGGCAACGTGGTCTGCAACACGAATTTGTCGGACAGCCGGGTGAAGACGGAGATGGCCGAGGCCGACGTGGCGGAGCTCCAGCAGCTCTAGGAACAAAGTGGAAGAATTTGACGGGCACCGCCCGGTGGAGCGACGGCACGGATGGTTACTCTCGACTACTCTCACCTCACCAGCGTGCTGTGGGGGGTGTGCAAGGGCTTCCAGGCCCGGCTGGACGAGGTGGAAGCCTGGCAGGCCCAGCGGGGGCCGAAGAAAAAGTAGGAAAAAAACTGGTTTTGAGGCATGTTCAGGCCTCCTCGTTCTAGAGGAGCTTGAACAAGCTCCTTTTTGGGGCAACAAGTAGGTGTGAGCAGGCCAGGGACCTTGAGCAAGCTCCTTTTCGGGGCAACAAAGCTGTTTTTTCAAATGGAGGCGCTGAGGGACCTGGCCGACGACTTCAACGTGAGGGACCCGCGGAAGCTGTACCGACTCGCACGGCAGCGCGACCTCGACGTGACGCAGGCCATGGCCTTCGAGGCGCTGAAGGCCGACGTGGGCCGGCAGGTGCAGGCGCCCCGGCCGCGCGCGCTGGGCAAGTCGGCCGCCGAGGGGCCGAACGACCGGCTGCAGGCCGACCTCATCGACTTCAGCCAGAACACGCGGGGAAGACGAAGTACGGCCTGGTGGTGATGGACGTCTTCACCCGGGAGGCCGCCGTGGAACCTCTGCAGAACAAGAACGCCGAGACGGTGGGCCGCGCCACCAAGCGCGCCGCGCGGGAGCTGACGGGGGACGACGGGAACTTTGTGGTCACGACAGACTTGGGCAACGAGTTCGCCACGCTGGACCGGGAGCTGCCCGAAGCCGTGCGCCGGACGAAGCGGCCCGAGGACCGCAACGCCATTGCCGTGGTGGACCGGGGCATCCAGACGCTGAAGAAGGACCTGGCCTCGAGGGTGGCGCGCAAGGGCGGGCAGTGGAGCGACCACTTTGAGCGGGCGGCCGGGGCCTACAACGCGCGGCCCCACGAGACGGTGCACGGCGCGCCCGAGGACGTGGAGAAGCAGCCGGCCACGGAGTTCAGGGTCCTCCAAGACAACGCCGACAAGTTCCAGCACAACAGGGACCTCACCGACCGGCGCGTGAAGGCGGTGGAGGACGCGGGCGCCTTCCGAGCGCCGACGAACGCGGCGAGGAGCTTCAACCCTCAGTACGGCGACGTGCAGCAGCTGGGGGCCGTGGACTCCATGACCGTCCGCAGCCCGGAGGGGCGCGAGACCCTGCTGAAGCTGGCGCTGCCGGCGCCGCAGGGCAGCGGCAACGCGGCGGGCCGGCTGACGAGACGGGGCAGGCCGGCGGCTGTGAGGCAGCTGGACGACTTCCTGGCGCCTCCGAGGCCCAGGACCCTCGACTAGCCTTTGAAAATGATTTTTTGAGGCCTCCTCGTTTCCGAGGACGCTTGAAGCAAGCCCCTTTGGGCGCAAAAAAAAACTTTGATCACACTCAAGTTGGAATTGCCTGATCGAGCGAAAACACTAGAAAAAAGGGTTTCGAGACATTGCGCGGGCCCGTCGGAACTCCCGGGGCCTGCTCATCTCCTTTTTTTGGGTTTGGGGTGCTCGGGAAACCAACGGGTTGGGCGAACCAATCAAATGAGCGGGGGCTGGCATGAGCAAACCGCGCAAAACCGTGCAAAAAAAAAGCTATTAGTCCAGGCCGTACATACATGTGCACCCTGTAAGAATAGCATTTTTGTTGCGCATAACCGTGCAAAAAAGCTATTCCTCCAGGGTCGATATAGGCCCTGGAAGAATAGCATTTTGTTGCGCAAAACCGTGCAAAACAAGCTATTCCTCCAGGCCGTATATGAATATACACCCTGTAAGAATAGCATTTTGTGGCGCAAAACCGCACAAATGTCCCTGGGTTTGGCTCCACTCTCCCCCGGGTCCTTGCTATATGTGCTATATGTGCTATATCTTACACGCCAAGCCGCTGAACCTCCACTCTCCCCCGGCTCCTTGCTATATGTGCTATATGTGCTATATCTCACAAGGCAAGCCACTGAACATCCACTCTCCCCGGGTTCCTTGCTATATGTGCTATATGTGCTATATCTCACAAGACAACCCACTGAACATCCACTCTCCCCCAGCTCCTTGCTATATGTACTTTATGTGCTATATACTCTGTACGCGCGCGGTATAAATCTATTTGATCTCTGAGTGTTATGGTGCTATTTTAGGGGCCATATAGCAGCAGATATGAGTACCTTTTATTAGCAGGACCCGGGGAGAGAGTGGTTGTTCAGTGCTGTGGCCTTTGTGAGATTTTAGCTATAACACAGTTATTATAGGCAACTAGAGAGCAAGATGGAACCCGGGGAGAGTGGATGTTCAGTGGCTTGCCTTGTGAGATATAGCACATATAGCACATATAGCAAGGAACCCGGGGAGAGTGGATGGTCAGTGGGTTGGGGGCCATTATAGTGCACAGTATAGTTTTAATATGCATGGAACCAGCCGGAGTGGGAGAGTGGAAGGTTTCCAGTGGGTTTTTTTTTGAGCGCTAGTTGAGATATAGCACATATAGTACAATATTAGCATGGACCTCAGGGGGGAGGGTGATGTGGAGTGAGTCTCGCAGCGCGTCGCCCAACTGTGCGTCTTTGGGCAAGGCGGCCTCACGAGCCCGGCAAGGGCGCAGTGTGCCAGAGCGGGGGGCTTGCAAGATCTGTACGCGTTCGGTCGGGCTTCTGCCTGGTCTGTGCCCTCAAAAGGCAGGCCCCCGTGTCGCGAATTACTGGCCGTTGTACAAGGCCCTCAAACTCTCCGCCATGGAGATCGCCTTGTCGGACCCGAACTTTCGCTTCTCGCGCACAGCGTCCTTGACACACTGCGCCGTCACTTCCACGAGGATGCAGCGCTTCAGCACCGCGCGCGTGTCCGCGTCGAAGACCTTGTCAAGCGGGCGAGCGCGCCACTAAAACCCGTCGAGCATGAGGTCCGGAGGGCAAATCTTTGCCATGTCGTCCAAGCTGTGGTGGAGTTTCGCCAGGTCCTGCACCGTGATGATCCTGAACGTCTCCGCAGGCACCTTCACGTCGTTGTAGCGACATTTGATGGTGGCTGGCAAGTCGGGCGACAGACCGAGGAGATGCTTCAGCGTGTCCACTCCCCCGACTTGGGCGCCGATGTTGCTGCTGCTGATCTGAAGCTCGTCCAGGAGCAAAGGCCTCTCGTCGCGCAGGAGGCTGCGCTCGACCGCGGATCGCAGCATGTCCGGGCTGGACACCATGACGAACTCGTCCAGACCCACGTCGCGGGCCACCATGGCTGCAGGCAACTTGCCAGGGGAGTTTTCCCCTTGCCGCTGTCTCCGTAGAAGATCAGAGTCCTTCGCTCGTCGCGAGCTCGCCCGTAGGCCTCGAAAAAGTCCAGTGGCCGCTTCTGGTGGACCTCGGGGTTGTACCACCAGCAGTTCACGGTGCTCTCGTTGATGACGAAGTCGGTCATCAGAAGTTGGCGATGGCGCGACACCAGCAGGCTCTCCGTTTGCAACTGGTCGTCCTGGAGTTGCTTGCGGGGCTGCAAGAGGGCCCTGCTCTGCAAGTGCACGAACTCGTCCTCACTGTTCGGCGGGCGCTTGCCGGTGTTCAAGGCCTTGTCGCCTCGGAAGGTCGTGTCGAGCTTGATGAGATGGCTCTGGAACTCGGACGTCGTCATATCGTCGTAGTTCTTCAAAACCCGTCGTGGAGAGAACTCTGGCGCCGGAGGTTCGTTTGCTGCAACAAGGCCGTCGTACTCGCCTCGACTCATGGCCCGCATGGCCCTTCTGCTCCAAGCAGTTGGCCATCAGCTTCACGACATCGTGAAGCTTCCCCTTGCCAAGCTTGTAGAGCTGGGTGGACGCCGGAGGATGGGGCAGCAGCTTCATGGTGGGCTTGTGGAAGAAGACCCACAAGTTTGCCCTCTTTCGGGTCGAAGCACGACGTGGTGGCCGACGTCAGGAGGCTGAGCTTGGCCCACAAGGCGCCACGCCATCCAAGCGCAACCTTTGCCCTGGTACTTGTCGTCCCCCGCCCTGTAAAGGCACTCCAGCAGTTCTGCTTCGGACACACCCGGGCCTGTGTGGCGGAACTCACAGGGAACCAGAACGTGGTTGCTGCTGTGGAAGACGGGAGCGGCCTTGTTCCTCATGAAATCCTCGTCTCGCGGCTCGGCGGCCCTTGGCAGCAAGAAAGTGGTTACCTCCGGCTCCGGCTTCTCCGGCTCCTCCGGCTCGCTCGCCTTCCTCTTCAAGTTCAGGTAAATGGGCTGGCGCGGAGACTGAGGCTTCACGGGCGGAGTGTCCGGGGCGGCTTCGCGGCGATCCCTCCACTCCACCAGGCGATGCTCCAAATTCGTCGCCGGGTAGTCTTCACCCACGGGCTCCTGGCCGGCCTTGACGAGTTCTTCAAAGATGGGCAGAGCCTGCTTGCAGCCGATGCTGTCGTAGGACAGTATCTCCCGCATGTCGTCCAGGGTCTTGAGCACGCGAGTCCCCATTCTCACGGAGTGCGGAAGGACGGTAGACAGCACCAGGTTCGCTGCCGCCTCGCGCGCCTCGCGCTCGCACTCGGAGAGAGTCGCCATCGCAGAGCTTGCTTCTCGAGCAAATAGTGACTTGTTGAAAGCCAGCTGTGTTTAAACCCTACAGGCACCAGCCCGCCCGCCGCGAAAACGCTCTGAGGGCATAACCCGTTTGAACGCAGCCCGGAAGCTGCACGACGACGCACACAAGTCGCGCAAAACCGTGCGAAAAGCTATTCTCCCCGGGTATACGTGCAGGTATACCCCGGGGAGAATGCGCGGCCGGGCAAAAAAAACTGGACCCGTAAAAAAAGAATGGCAAGTTGGGCGACAACGACAGCAGATCACGGAGGCCGCGGACGGCGGCGCCGGGCTCGCACGGGGGCGGATGGTGCCGTCGTGCTGAACCTGCGGCGCGGCCCGGGGGCCGCTCTCGCGCGCGGACGGGCAGCTGACCCGGGCGGGCCAGCACTACTACTCCCACCTGGGCCTGCGGCCCCCCAGCAAGGACTTTGACTACAACCAGCCCCTCATCCGCGAGGGGCCCAACGACTACATCCTGCTGAGCTCGTGCGCTCCCTGCAGGGCGGAGAGCACCGGCTGACCAAGCTGGGCAAGGGCTACCTGGTCCACGTGCCGGTAATCATCCGGGGCAGGCGGCGCAGCGGGCGGAACGCCGGCGCGGGCTACGAGCGCAGGGACTGGCTGCCGGTGAACGAGCTGGGCGGGGCCATGACGAGGCACCCGGCCCACCTCACGGAGGAGCAGGTGGCGCAGCGGGTCAGGCAACAAGTGGAGGCCTCGCTGGACCCGGGCGGCCCCATCCTGCAGCTCTCAGACGAGACCTACTTCCTTGACCCTGAGGGGCACTGGGTGGTCAGCACCCAGAGCAGGCAAGGCAGACCCTGCCGCCCGACGTGCAGCCGGGGCTGTTCTGGTGCGAGGACCTGCGGGAGGCGCGGCGCCAGCTCATGGCCGCCGGCGAGAGCCCCAAGGTGGCCATCAGCAGCCCGGCGCAGTACTGCGGGCTGAGGCTGAGGCAAGGCGGGGCACCAGGATCCGAGAGCGAGGAGCACGAGGTGCTGCGGAGGTGGTGCGAGGCGCTGGGGCAGGAGTACAGGGGCCAGCGCCTGGCCGGCTTGGCGCACGAGATCTTCCTGAAGCTGCTGAAGGCGAAGCGGGAAGTGCCCGGCGCGGCGGAGAGGCAGAAGACCCTGGCCGCGCAGACGGCAAGTGCGCGCTGTGCGGCTGCGGGCTGACGGCCGGCACCTGCGAGCTGGACCACGTGGTGCCGGTGAGGCAGGCCTTTGCGGGCAGCGTGCAGATTTTGCAGGCGCTGTGCGGCGACTGCCACAGCGAGAAGACGCTGCGAGAGAGCGCGCAGCCCACCAGCCTGGAGAGCCGCGTGGCGCCCGGCGTCATGGAGTACGCCAAGCTCCCCCTCTGGTTTTTGAGGCGCAGGCGTGCCACAAGGACGCTCTGTACGTCGGCGTGGACGTGGTGCGCTGCAGGCGCAACGGGCTGGCCAACGCCCCCTTCCCCCTGCCCATCCTGTGCCCGGCGGACGGTGTTGAGCCCGTGGACGGCGTGCTGCCGGACCTGGGCTTTGTGGAGGGCTGCTGCGACGCGAGGCAGTCCTGTGAATCTGTTGCCGTACGTGGGGCCCGGCTGGTACCCGAAGGTTTCGCTGGCCGCGATGCTGGACCTGGGCGTCTGCCGCTGGGACCACATCGTGTTGGGCATCTCCGCGCGGAGCCACGTGGACGCGGCGACGCTGCGGCGCGCGCTGGAGCGCATGGACGCCGCGCGGCAGGGCGAGGAGCACATGGCCAAGCTCAGCGTGAACGCGATGATAGGCCTGTGGGCGCGCAGCACGGAGGTGGTCTACAGCGTGCGCAGCAGCAGCAGCGAGCTGGACGGCGCGGGCGCGGACTTCTCTCAGGCCTTCGCCTACGAGTGGGGCATGGTGTGGGACTTCGTCTACGCCAGGAGGCTGCTGAGCAACGGCACCTACCGCCCCATCCACGACGCGGTGCTGGGCTTTGAGCACTGCATGGTGGCCAAGGCCCGGCGCATCCTGGACGCGCCGCCGCGCTACCTCGCGAAGACGGACTGCCTGCTGACGCAGCGGCTGCCGAAGCGCTTCGCGGAGCGGCTGCGGGCGCTGGAGGCGCTGCGCCACCCGGACGGCACGCCGGTCTACCGCGTGGAAGAGACGAAGCCGTTGCTGGGCAGCAGCCGGGCGCCGCGCATGGAGGCGGAGCGCCCCAAACAACGGAGGTGGAACGGGGTGGACGACCCCGTGGGCCACTGCCTGGCGGGCAACTCCCTGCTCACGGGCCTGCCGGGCACCGGGAAGACGCACCTGGCCCGGACCATTGTGGCGAGGCTGCGAGAGCAGGGCGAGGCGGTGCACCTGGTGTCCAAGACGCACTGCTCCGTGCAGAACCTGGGCCTGGGGGCGCAGACGGCCGACCACTGGGTGCGCAGGTACGTGCGCGGGGGCAGCGCGCAAAAGCTGGACTGGCTGGTGGTGGAGGAGATCACGCAGCTGGACATGGCGCTCTGGGCGGACCTTGCCTGCGTGGGGCTGAACGCCGACGTGAAGTTCCTGCTGCTGGGAGACTTCCGGCAGCTGCCGGCCGTGCTGGACTCCTGGGCCGGGCGGCCCATCAGCGCGCAGTTGGAGCACAGCCAGCTCATCCGCGACCTGGCCGGCGGGCACAGGCACGAGCTCACGGAGAACATGCGCTCCGACCCCGGCATCTTCGACTTCGTGAAGTGGCTGCGGGTCGGCGAGGAGGCGTGCCCCACGCTGGAGCAGGCCAAGGCGAGGCTGAGGGAGCTCTACCCCTCCAAGCCCGGGTGGCTGGACACCACGCTGGTCATCAGCCACAGCAAGCGCATGGCCGTCAACGCAGCGGCGAACCGGGCCCTGGCGCCGGAGGCCTCAAAGCTCCTAGAGCTGGAGACGCAGGTCATCCACATAGATTTGGGTGAGACCCAAAATGGGTGTTGCCAAACTGCAACACAGAACACCCCGCAGAGCATGAGGGTGTGGCCGGGGCTGCGCCTCATTGGGGCCGGCGGGAAGATACCCAAGGGCGTCTTTGTGGCCGTGGCGGAAGTGGAGCCGGACGGAGTGAGGCTGGACAACGGCATGCGGCTGAAGAACCAGGAGCTGCTGCGGGCCACCCGGCCAAGCCACGCAGTTACCTACGCCAGCTGCCAGGGGCTCACCCTCCACAACCGCGTCCGCCTGGACCTGGAGTCCTGCCACCTCACGCTGCGCCACCTGTACGTGGGCGCGTCAAGGGCCACGAGCTCCGAGCTGCTGGAGGCCTAGAACGGGCAGCACGGCGCCTCCAGGGGCTCTCCAGCATGAGGTGGCGCACCTCGAAGAGCACACGCCCCCACTGCTTTGGCCCATCAGCCACACGTGCCGGGCCTCCACAAGCGCGGCTGGCTCCCCTGCGGGCGTCAACTCGAGAGGAAAGTGGAGTGCTCCGGAGGCTCCCTTCATGGGGTTGTGAGGGTAGAGAGCCAGCTGCAGCGCGCCGTCAAGGTGAGCGCCAAGGGCAAGCACGTGAAGTGCAAGATGGACTTGGAGCGCTGCCTCTTCTGGGACTCCGCCGGCAACCGCGTGCCGCATTGGTTTAAAGCATACTTGGTTTCTTCAAATTCATACTGGTCCAGTCGGCAGCATTTTTCCCTTTACGAAGGCCCACATCTACGTGGCAACATGGTTCTACATGTTGCGAAGGCATTTGACTTGGGTCGCTGACACTGTTCGCTTTACAGGCGCTCGGTCTATTGCCGGCTTTTTTCCCGCACCTCGGGCGCTTGTGGCGCACGTAAGTTGCCGTCTGTAGTAGGTGTCATGTTTCCTCCTGCTTCGGGCGTCACTTTGATAGCCCGGTTCACATTCAAGGGCCTGGACGGCACGATGACGGACCTGTTCATTCATTTGGTGGCCTACCAGCTGGTGACGCTCTCCGGCACGGGCGTCTCTGTGCTTGACTAAGGCCCGGTGTCCCTCTGCATCATTTTTGATGCAGCGTGACACCGCTTTTGAATGAGCCGCAAAATGTCAAAAAAAAGGCCCGGTGCCACTCTGCTTCATTTTTGATGCAGAGTGGCACCGCATTTGAATGCGCCACAAAAAGGACAAAAAAAGGCCCGGCGTCCCTCTTCACCATTTTTGGTGTTTAGTGACACCGCTTTTTGAATGCGAAGGCGGGGGGTGCCCCTCTTCGCCATTTTTGGTGTTTAGTGGCACCGCCCAGAGGAAGCCTCAGTCCGGAATGCTCAGCCGCTCCGCAAGCTCCTCCGTGGCCGCGCGCGCAATCTCCTCGCACAGCGCAGCAGGAACGCTGTAGAGCAGCTCGCGTGATTGGCTGACCCTCTCGTACTGCCCCTCCATCAGCCGCGGCCCCCGCTGCGCGGCCCTGCCGTCCTGCCACGCCTCGCAGCGGCTGCCGGGCCTGCACAGGCTCCGCCTCGGCCTCCAGCGCATGTTGGTCCACAGCCGCGTCTGCTTCCTGTACGGAGTTCCCTTGCAGTATGTCACATCCACCCAGGGCAAGCGCTCCATGAACGGCCGGGTCTTCAGCAGCCCGGTGGCCGGGTTCTCTATGACCCACATCAAGGGGCCAAAGTGCGCGATGATCTCAAGGGCGCTGAGCACCAGCGCGTCGCCCTCCAGGAGCCGCTGCGGGCGCGTCGTCAGCGCGCGGCTGTATTCCGTGCAGACGGGGCTGGCCCAAACCATGTCGAAGTGCCCCGGAAACGTAGTGTAGTCCCAGCTCCGGATGTCGCACAGGATGGTGGGCTCAAATTTCGACACGATGTCCAGGGAGACGACCTCCCAGCCCGCCGCCTCGAAGGCCCTGCCCACCGACTTGGTGCGCAGAAAAGCTCCAGGAGTCTCGGCATTTTTAAAGAGCAAGATCACCGCGACTGCGACGACCAAGAAGACTCGCGTGTTCATCGGACCGGACTTTTTTCCTACGGATAAAAAAAGGAGCCGAACTTCGCAATGAAGCTTGCACTCGGGCTGGACGTTCAGACCAATGCCAAGGGGGGAAAATTCATGTCCATAGAGGACTCCCATCAGGGCGCGCTGGTGTGCAAGGTGGACGTGGAGGTGCTGTGAGCCCGGCAACTTCCAGGACGACGGGGCCAAGAGGGTGGGTGTGTGCTTTGCGAGCAACACCGACCTGGAGCTGTGGACGGAGGAGGTGGAGCAGGGCGTCATCGACAACATGATCATCTTCCAGAAGCCCTTTCCGGGGGCCGCCCGCACCGAGCTTGAGAGCCAGCTGCATCTGAGACTCCAGGAGGCTGTCCTCCTGCCTGGCCGCGCCGATGGGGGCCACGTCCTGCCCCGGGTTGGCCAGCAAGTGGATCTTGGAGCCCGCGTCGTTGTCCCAAAAAGTCACAAACGCGCCCATGAGTTTCGTGAAGGCGCGCGCCACGGTGACGTTGTGTTCCGCCACGCCGTTCGGGACGCTGGACTGCTGCGTGTGCACCGTGGGGTAGCTGAACACCAGGGACCTTCCTGAGAGGAGCACGCGGTTAAAGGACTCTACCAGCGCAGAGTCCAGGACGACCTGGGAGGCCAGAACTCGGACGTTCTGGATCTCAAAGTCGGTGCTCAGCGTGGCGCCGGACGGGTGCGCGCCGGCGTTCTCGGACCACAGCGCAGCGGTGGCGTCCGCAAACTCAATTTCTATCACCAGGTTCAGCTGCGGCGGCAGCATCTTCCCGCAGCGCAGGATGCCCACCATGGGGGGGCGCAGCAGCACGTCCGCGTAGCCGCCCTGGTGCACCGCGCGGGCGATGCGCGGGTCGTTCACTTCGTCGAAACCCTCCATGGCCTTGTTGCGGTAGTACTCTCTGCCCTTCAGCAGGTCATGCACGGCCACGGTGCGGCCGTAGTAGTTGATGTCGTCGCAGCGCTGGCCGTTGGCGAAGACCTGGACGCGCTGGACGAAGCAGGCGGGGTTGGGCGTGGCGGGGGCCAGCGGGTTGGTGCCGTCCGTGTTCCTGACGCGGAAGGCGATCTTGATGGACTCGGGGTCGATGAAGGACGTGCCGCTGGTGAGCGGGATGCGGCAGACCCTAGAGGTTGTGGGGGAGAAGGAGCTCAGCGAGCTGGGGAAGTACTGCACGTCATGCCGCGCCGTCACGTAGCTGGTGTTGCTGGTTTTCAGCTTGTAGTCCAGGCTCTGCATCAGCTCATCCTGGGCTCCGGCGGTGACTACCTCCATGCTTGTTTATATACACGCATTTTGACTCGTACGGCGAAGGAAAACTATTCCTCTAGTGCGTATATAGATATACGGACGAGAGGAATAGCGTTTTGTGGCGCAAAAAACCGTGTAATAAAGCTATTCTTCTCGTCCGTATATAGATATACGGACGAGAAGAATAGTTTTTTGCGCAAAACCGTGCAAAACGAGCTATTAGTCCAGTCCGTACATCTATGTACGGACGAGAAGAATAGCATTTTGCATCGCAAAACCGTGCAAAACCGTGCAAAAAAAACTCTCCCCCAGGAGGGTTTTTATTTTTTTTAAGCAGCCTCGCATTTTGACTCGTATACTCGCATTTTGACTCGTACGGCGAAGGGAAAACTATTCTTCCAGTGCCTACATCAATGTAGGCACTGGAAGAATAGCATTTTGCAGCCCAAAACCATGCAAAACGAGCTATTAGTCCAGGGCCTACATTTGCGTAGGCCCTGGAGGAATAGCATTTTGCAGCGCAAAACCGTGCAAAACCGTGCATTTTTAAGCAGCCTCAATGTCTCGCGCCAGCTGGTCAAAGCTGGGCGGAGGCAGGCTCCGGCGTGACTGCCCGGAACTGGAGCTCGCCCGCGAGCTCTGGGACTGGGGCAGGGCCACGGGGTTCAGGCCCCAGGAGAAGGGGCGCGGCGTGTTGTTGGACTGCGCCTGCACGCGGAAGCCGGACTGCGAGGAGGCGCGGTTGCTTGCGGGGCTGCCTGAAGTGCTGCTGCCTGAGCGCAGCGTGAAGTGCTGAGGCTGAGTGGCGTCATTCATGTTGTTGGCGGACCGGACGTCCTGCACGGCCGCGTCCTCGCTGCCCTGCTGGGGCCGGAAGAGCGTGTTCTCCAGCAGCGCGCGCGAGGCCGCAGGCTGCGCCGCCCGCAATGCCCACGGCCAGCCCCGCCGTTGCCGCCGCGCCAACTCCCGCCGCGCCAGCCAACGTTCCAGCAACCTCGCCCGCGGTGGGCGCCAGGGCAGCGGCCCCTTCCGCCCCCAGGTACCCAAAGGCCCACGCCCTCGGCGGCAACGGCAACCTCGCCCTCCTCCGCAGCCACGGCCGCCGTCTCCTCAACGGCCTGCGCCGCGCCGCGCTCCACCTCTTGCGCGCGCTGCCCCGCCTCGTCCAGGAGGCGCTCTACGTCGTCGGGTCGGCCTATGATCTGCGGCGGGGGCTGCGGCTGCGGCCCTGGGCGGGGCAACACATTCAGGCGCACTCGGCTGCGTCCTGGGGCAGCTGAGAGCGGAAGGCCTGCGCGGCTGCGAGCCCTGCGGCCCCTGCGCCTATGAGGTCCGCTGCCGCCTGAGCGTCTGCAGTGCTGCGCAGACAGTCCGTGATGGAGGGCGGCCCCTGCCCGTTGCTGGCAAGCGGGTTCTGCCGTACCCTTGGTACCTCCGCGCAAAGGCGCACATCCTCGTCCGTGGCCTCTGCGGGAGTGCGGAAGCCGTCCTCGGGTTGGGGTCCTCGCTCGGACTGTACAAAATCGTCCAGGTAGAAGTGGCTTGTGACGAACGAGGTGGCCTTGCGGTCCGGCTGGTCCAGGGGCAGCGGCTCCTTCCGCCCGCCGCCCGGCCCGCGCGTAGCGCAGCTGGGGTACCTGGCGGCGCGCGGCCTCCGTCAGCCGGCTCACGTCGTCCAGGCGCCTGCGCCTGCCTGCGCTCGCCTAGCCAGTTGTTGAAGGCCCGCGCCTCCTGTAGCGCTTCAGCTGCAAGTTGCAACTGGGGTACGTCCTGCGGAACCACCGGAGCATCCGCGGCTCGTTGCGGGGCTCTATGGACATCATGCTTTTATACCAGTACACTTGCGCCTGTGGTCTGCCTCTCCAGCATCTCTCTTGTGAGCTGAGGCACCTCCGGTGGTGCCTCAGCCGGTACCTCAGCCGGCGCCTCTGCTGGTGGTGCCTCCGCCGACGTCTCAAGTGGAGGCTTTGGCTTGCGCTTTGAGCAGCCGGCTCAGGTAGGCACGTTGTTCTTGCTCCCAGG
>CAUJNA010002901.1:0-15385 GCA_963377175.1 Effrenium voratum | reverse complement strand
TGGGGTCTCCATGACACTTAAAAAATGGGGTCGTTACCCAAAATAGTGGGGTCATTGACCCATTTTCAAAGGGTCATGGAGACTCCAGGTAGTCCTTTTTGGCCCATTTTTTGTTCGTATCCTGCAGGGGCTTCAAGCCACAGATTCGCAACCGAGACCCGCCCGTTTTGCGAGACGAGGAGTCCAACGCGACCTTCCAAGAGCTCATGGCCGCCCAAAGCGGCGCTGAAAACGCTGACCCCTTGGCCCGGGGAGCCCAGGGCCGACCGCTGAGCCTGGGGAACGGGAAGGGGTTCCCTAAAAACCGGCAAAAAGGATTAGTCTAGCCCTTCTTTGGGGTGGAGAGGGGGGAGCCTGGAGGGGGGGGGGGTAATTGTGTTGGGGTGGGGGGGGGGAGACCTGTTTACTATTATTTAGTTCTTTCTTCAAAGTCAACCAAACAAAATTCCCCTTGAAGTTCCTCTTTTGTTTGGAAGGAAGAGGGTGTCCTCTTTGAATTGACCAAAAAAAGGGGGTATCCTTCTTGTCTTTGTTGTTGGGAAGGGTTTCCCTTGAAGCCTAGCTCCTCTTGGCTCCCCCAACAGATCAGCCTGGGGCCTGGGTCGCCAAGCTGGCGGGAAAGAACCGCAACTGATCCAGCCACCATGAAGCCCAGGCGGTTTCCCCAGGCCCGGACCCTTCTACCCCGGAACCCTACCCCAAAACCGCCCCCTGCCGCCCACTTCGCACGGAAATCCACAGGCCCAGTTCCTGACGGATCCCGCGGCGGTCTTTCAATGGACGCAGGGTCCCGACAAGACGCAGCGACTGGCGGAGATGATGCGCCTCAGATGAAGGGGATGCAGGGCTTGCGCCTGTTGACTCCCCTTACACAGACACACTTGCCCAGAGCGAAGCAAGCTTTGGACAACTTGTGTTTTCTTCTTTTTCTAGTCATTTGGGCAACGCAGCTGGCACATGTAGGTTTGGAGGTGACATGAGTAAAGAGGCCAACCTCAGGGTTCCCTATATACCCCCTTAAGGAACGCGGAAGGTGATTCGTTTAAACGAACCCATAGGTGTTTCCCTTCGGGGCCCCGAACATTCAAAAGGAAAAACACACGAGCATGTTGTTTGGAGAATGTCTAAGCTCCCTCCAACTGGGCAGGCAGATGTGGGAAGAAGCTTTCCTCTTGGGGAGCCTCATCCATCTCTATGATTGGAATGATGGTAGCTTAGACAGGGTTCCTCAAACACCACTTGCTTTACAAGGTTTACAAGGCTCAGCCGGCAACAGGGTTTGGTGTTTTGGGCATTATGTTTATCAACTAGCCCAACTGCATCCTGAAAAGTTGCTTTTGGGTTGCCCAAAATCTTACCGGCGATGCAAATGGTTTTGCGAGTCCTGGTGTTTTAGTGAGGGGACGGAGGGCAAACAAGATGGGGCTACCTGTTTAGCAGCTAGTGCAACGGCTGGAAGAAGCTCGTCAAGCTGCCCACGGATGGGTGCCAAGCACTTGGACCAGCGCGAGGTTTTCTGTGGCTGCTGTTGGCCTTCTGGTCTTCACCAACCGGGCTGGGTTCACATGTGGTAGCATGTTGTATCCTTGTTCTTGACACAGTCCTAGCTGGTCTAGGGCTGAATGTGGACGCCAGGCTTTTGGGAGCTTGGGGCACCCAACAGGTTCACCTTGAAGCGGAGCACTTTCTCTTGCTTTCGAGCAGCCCCGCATGTTCCAAAGGCGAGGCTGTGCCCGCCCGAGCAACATCGAACTCCGCCGGGAATGGGGGGAGGGATGGGCAGGGTGCTGCAATTATCATGCTAGCCGGCAAACCTTCCGGCTAACCTTGGTTGTGACCCACTTTAGACGACTTATATGGTTGATCATGGCCATAGTTGGCCACTCAGTGACGCACAGTGCCACTTTGAATAGCGGATGTTTAACCCGCTCAGTAAGTAGATTGTTGCCATGACTCCTGGGAATCATCCCTCAGTTGCCTCAGTCATAACCATGGTGCCGCTTATTTTGTGGCGAGCTCACTGATTTGGGGGTAAAGCGAGCGTCATGCAGGTCCTTTTTCTTTCGAATCATTTCAAGTGGGGATTTTGGGTGATTTGGCCAGATTGCATTAAATTCTCGGTGCCACAACCACCAGAGTTCAGGTCATCCGTTGGAGGGGCCACTTCCATTGGAAGGCTTAGACCTCAAGAAAGAAATCCCTACTTGAGGTCGCAAGATTCTTGGGGTTGCACAATTTGGGTATGAGTCAAAATTGAGCCATCGGGATATGGACCGCAGGTTTTTTAGCCCTTGGTTCCATTTACCAAGACCCCCGTTTTGGGTACCGGTTCCTATTTTGACCCGAGGCAGCAGTCCCCACTTTTCCAGCAGCTGCGCAACTTCGGCAGCGAGGTCCTGGAGCGGCGCCAGGCGCAGCGCTGGCTATGGGTCGAACTCCAAATCGGTCAGCCCCCAGTGAACATCCGATTCAATCCAACCACTAAAATAGGAAGCCTAAAATGGGTGGTGAATTCACCTACCAACCAAAATGGGATCCCATTGGTTTTGACCCACAGCCAGTTGTTTCAGGCAACCCTTCGTTGGTGGCTTGGATTGGCTTGAGGGTAAATGGGAAAGCAGTCCCTAGCCACCAAACCACCAATCCAATTCAGGGGGAGGCTGATTGTTTGCGACAATGTTTCCAGTACTTGAATGAGCGCTGCAACCTGACCTACAACAATCAGTGCAAGAAGGCGGTGTTTAAAGCCGCCAAGAAGAGAAATATAGGACCCCTGTATTGCGGAAAACCGAGAAGGGACACCGCCCGATTTGGATTTGGGATGGGTCACCGAAATATTTCAGACACCATGCGCGGCTTCCCTTTGGGCCCTGGCCCAATGATCTGTAAAATCACGGGGGTTGGAAAAACACAACACAAGTCTCCGATTTTGAGAACCAGAAACAGTTCAAACATAATGAGATCCCAGGGTAAAACCCACCCAACAACACATCACCCCGAAACGGGTTCTGCGACTGGTAATCCAGTTGCCAAGGAACTCGGATAGAACAAGGAAGCTCTTATCGTTGGTGGGGTGATTCCACTTCACCAAACAGAGGGGACAAAAGCGGTGCTTCTGAACAGCTGAAATGTGTTCACTTCAGACATGTTTGCGTCCCAATTCACACAGGGCTCGCCCACATGTGGGAGTTGAGTACCCCAGGTGGCGCAGCTTCCTGCGGGCGCGCTGGTGGAGCTGAGGGGCCTCAGCGCAGCAGCCTACAATGGCCTGGTGGGCGAGCTGGCCGAGATCTCAGGGCTCCCCTTGGCTTTGTGTCTTCCGAGTCTCTGGACTTGAGCAACCTTTTGGGAAGATGAAAGTGGTATTTGAAAAGACTAGGTATGGTTGGCCAAGCTCAGGAAGTGTTTGGTGTTTCTTTGAGACTTGCGGCATTCTGCGTCGGGCGTGCGAAGCAGAAAGTCTGGCTCCCCCAGCTAGGTGCCCTTTTCTCTCCCCTTTCTTGATTGGCAGGGTTCCCCTACTAAACTAGACGATTCAGAAATTATTCTAAGCTCTCTACTGGAGGTCCTAGTTTGGCTTTGTGTCTTCCTGCGTTTCTGGACTTTAGCCAACTGTCAGAGACACAGTCAGTTCTCGTGCAAAGGAAGTGCCTTGCCACCCGGGTTTCTGCACCACCTGGTCCAAACCCAACAGATCCACCTCCATCTGCAGCTCATTTGACTGGCGCTTGGTATCCTCCAGGACCCTTGCAGGTACCTGTAAAATGGCGGGTTTTCTGGAGACATATCCCTTTTGAGCCAACCTGAAAAGGCCTGCCCTCAGGGAAAACACCTCACTTCCTCGGTGGATTGTACCCAATCTTTTTCATTTGCCACTAACATGGACTGCCCAAAAAAAGTGGCTAAAGCTGGGAAAGTACTTGCCTGGGTGTACCTGAGAACTGACTGTGTGATTGTTTCTTGAAGCTCCCTTCAACCATCCAATGATGCAAAGACAGTCATCATATACCTTGGAGGGTGTAGCAGTTTTTGGCTCCAAACGTCACCACCACCACCACGACCACGACCATCGCCCGCCTCCAGCGAGCAGCAAGGCCGACGCCAGCCCCGCCGAGCGGGATCAACACCCTGGCCGGCGCATCGTCGAGCTGGGGGAGGGAGTCGAGGACTCCACGAGGCTCGCGGTGCATCCGAAGAACCTCATCTTCCCTCGGCACAAGCCGGGGGACGCCGCACCCTGGCGCTGGCTGCAAGTCGGTTTTTTTTTCTTTTTCGAGTGATATATGCCTCCTCATGTATTTCTGGCTCATCCTATATGGAGATGAAGGGAACAATGGCGTTCTTCGTTGTTTTTATTTTGTTGCAAGCTTGACTGGAAGGCAAGGTTTCGTCTTCTTGAACACGCTTCCAAAGGCAGGCCTGGAGGCCGCACGGGAATTGCTCCAGACCTGCCCATGCCAGACATGGACAACTCATTGTAAACTCCGCGCAAGGATTGCCCTCAGAATGTGGAAATTCATGCATCAGAAAGCACTACTCCGAGTTTTGTGAGTTTTGGGGATTTCACAAAAACTGATGCCGTCACTTTGAAAAGCGTGTCTTCGTACAAACACATAATTTGCTAAACCAGGCAAACTTGTGCAGCCCGATCCAGTGAGAGTGGACCGCTTGGCTTGCAGAGGCCACATGTGTTTTCAGATCTTGAATGCTTGCTCCTTTGTTCGTTGCCGGCAGTGTTCATCCTGGACTTGGTTGCAACAGTGCTTACCCAATTTGGATGGGTGCAAAGCATATGTCTTTGAACATTGTCGTGGGGACAGAAACGCATGATTATCGCGAGGTTCCATGTATGTGAGCTGTAACTGCAGTTTGGTCTTGACCAACCCTGAGGCATTTAGTGTGAATTGACGAAGGCTTTTTTTCACCCCACAGCCGCACTTAACACCCGAGTACTTGGCCGAAACTCGCATGATATTTTGCCTCAAGTCCGTTGGTTCATTTAGCGGTCCGACAAAGGCCTTGCGGTCTCGCAGATGTTTCCTTTCTTAGTCCTTTACTTTATTTCAGGATGGAAGTATGTTTTAAGCCATTATTGGCTGAACAGATTTCTTTGGTTTCCCTTACGGAAAACCGGCCTTGTCTCAGCCGTCGCCCAACCCTGCGTCAGAAAGCCGTTTTCACCGTTTGTCTTGGGTAGGCCCAAAAGTTGGTTTACCAGCTGATTTAGACGATCCAAATATGTTTGTCCAAGGAACCCTGTTCCAGTTGGTCCTCTGAAGCTGACCACTGACCCAGGTCTTGTTTGCTGCAGAGTCCAAATTTTTGGGTGATGCTGTGGACAAAATCCATTTCTCACCAGTGATGGATGAATCGAATCCCTGTGAACGCTCGGATAGACCACCCGGGTCCTGGAAGACTTTCAATGGACTGTCTCGTTATTTCCATTGCAACGTGGACAGGTGCCCTCCCACCAAGTAAGGTGAACGTCTGACAGGGAAATCTTCCCTTGAACAGGAAAATGATTCAAACCAGGCCCCCCCCCCCCCAACACCGAACGATGCCACTTTAATGTTGACCCAGGATTAATAAACCGGTCCCATTATTAGGGGGCTGTTCCCTGCAAAAGATCCCCACTACAAGGGGACACCTCCCATGAATCAACCAGGGGTTCATTCATCTGGAATTAGCTTCAGTCGGTGGGAGGGCGTTTACCATCCCCTGGTCGGCGCCCGGCGAGTCGGGGCTCAGGTCACCCTGGCTGCGGAGTTTGAGCCCGGCAGCGAGCACGAGGGTTTGGAGGGCCGCGCGGGGGTGATCTCCAGCCTCACGGAGGAGGCCGGATCCCAGTTGGTTTTGTCGGTCCCCCAGTGCCCTTTCTCACCCCTTTTTTAGTTGGGAGGGTTCCCCTACTAAAATCGACTAGAGAAGAAAGACGGTACCCTTATGCCAACCTCTATACTGGGAATCTAGGACTAATGGAGATAGTTTCTCTTTTTTCCCTGGGAACGAAAAAGCAAATGGAGGCTGTGGCTCACAAGAAGGTGCCCAGCCTCGCACCTTGGTCAAGACTAAAAACAACCCCTGCGGTTAAGTTTGGAGCCACGCCCACACAACAGGTTCCTACAAAGGGGACCGTTTGTCTGCGGGGGCCCTGTTTAAGGTCACCCTAAATTGGTGGTTTGGACTTTTCTTATTATTTGAGCCCCTGGTTCTTGAGGATGGCAAATGGGAAACCACCTAACCTCCAAACCGCCAATCCAAACCATCAACTAGAGGGAAGCCGACTATTTTTTGTTGGGGGGTTTGGGTGGGTTTGTGCTTGATGCCCGGGCTTGGAGCAGTAACCCAAGCGATCAAAGGGCTCTCAGAACAGATGTGTGACCTACTTGAATCATTGAAGCAGGGTCGCAGAAAGTCTGGGTCCCCAGTAGTGCCCTTTGACCCTTTTTTGGGGAGGGTTCCCCTACTAAAATCGACTACAGAAGAATGTTGGTACCCTTATTCTAACCTCTCAATCTCTGGAGGACCTCGGTAGATGGGATGGTTCCCCTTGACCTTTGAAGGGCAAACAGGGGAACCCCCTGTCAGGTGCCCACGTTAGTGAGGGTTAGGGTACCCCTTCTTGGGCTTGCCTTTGAGTCGTCCTTGGAGGGTTTCGCCTTCAAGCGCGTCCGTAGGAGCGAGGCCTGGGCTTCAGCGAGCAGACGGGGGGCCTGGTGGTGGATGTCCTCTCCCTGCTGCCGGGGGGGCCGGTGCTGGACCGCGTGTGGCTGTGGCCGGAGCACCTGGCGCGCAGAAACTTCCAGGTCGGGGACGGCGTGCGGATGCGGGACCTGGAGGCCCATGGGGCTGTGGGACTTTCAGGTGGTTGATCACTCGGGGCTTATGGATTTTCAGTGGGGTCACTCGGATTTTTTTTTTATCCAACCACTTCCGTGCTACTCTTGGAATCCCTTAGTTTTATGGGGGGTTAGTCTTTGGGAGGCCCTTTTTGTTGTATCACAGAGGTGGAGTCCATTTCCCACAGCCCTGGAGGGAATGGATCCATGCGCCAAAGAAGAGGGACAAGAAGAAGAAGAACTGGCCGATTTGGGGGGAGAAGAACAAATGGATGGAATGGGTTCACCTTGTGGAAATGTGTGGCTTGGATTGGTCTGGGGATTTGAATGGTGCTTTTGAAGCCAAATGGGAAAGGTGCCCCGAACCACCACCAAACAACCACCTATCGTGGGGTGCCCGTTTTTTGCAGCAGAACTGGGCTCGGAGGAGGGCTGACTGGTAGGGGAAGCTGATATCGCAGCTTGGCCAGATGGATATGGCCAGCCGGAATCTGGAATGCCTCCAAACACCTCGCAAACGCGAAACTCAGGGAAGCCCAAAGCAGGGTGCCTGAAACCGAAGTTCTGACATGTTTGTGCACAGGCCTTTCTCGAACTTCGGGGGCAGATGTTGGACTTCTGACTTCTGGAGGTGTCTTTTCCCTTGAAGCACGGCAAGCAAGCAGAGCAAGCTGTTTGTTTTCCGCCAGCTTGAATTTCAGCCCACCTTGGTAACTGCCTGGAGTCTCCACGACCCTGAAAAAATGGGGGTCATTACCCAAAATACTGGGGTCATTGACTCATTTTTTAAGGTCATGGAGACTCCAGGTGTGGCAACCCGCACCTTCCGACGGCACAGGGCAAAAAAGCAAGCATCCCTTCAATAATTCCGGGACATCTCCCTGTTAATCATCTGGTGTTGATTAATATGGGGTCAACATGATTCAAATTGCTTGCCGCCTGCTTGTTAACGACTGTGTTGTGCTCCTTTCCCGGATCCGGAGGCAGACAGCAGCCTGAACGGGCTGCCAGCTACTGTAGAAGCGCCGGGCAGCTTGGCAGATTCGGCGGCTGGGCCCTTTGAGGACTCCCGCAAAAATGCCCAAAGCCGCCCACGAGAAGAAACGTATTTGGGCAAGAAGATTGCGATCTGGCAGTACAACGAGCTTAGCCTTATGAATTTGCCCTGAGCACAAGGGGGATGCGGCCCCAACGGCGTTCATGATCTCATTTCCGCTGGGAAGGAGGCTTCTAGGGCTTGCCAGTTGGGGTTGGGGCAAAAAAAACCTCCCAGCACAGCCTCTGCCGTTTATGTAGTCTGGTGTGGGAAATGCACGAGATATGTTCCTGGTACACCAGTCATACCTTACCTTTACCCATGTTTCTCAGGATGGCGGCCAACTCACGCAAAGGACAAACACGGACATGACTTCTTGAGGGTACCCTCTGTTGTTTTCACAAGGGAAACGAAAGGAACCCTCGCAATTTTCGGGGTCTGCCTGCAATGGAAGGGAGCCTTTGCGGAGCTGTGCGGGGTGCCTTTCGGAGCTCGAGGAGAGGCTCAAAGGAATGTCTTTGGACACCGCCGGTCAAATTGCCACTGGGTATGGGCCAAAAATAGACCACCGGAAAAAGACCACAGGTGTTAGTCCTTGTTTCTGTTTACCTGCCAGTTTGTGTACCTATGTTACATATGTTTGACCCGCGGCCAACTTCAGGGAGAAGTCCGGTGATTTCTGGGAAACAGCTCCCGCACTAGGCACTCGCCCCTGGAGCTATGTGGTCGTCTTAGATGATGGCCGACGGCTGGAGGTCGGAGAGCGCGGAAGGCTTTTTCAGTTGGGTAAGAACCCAACTTGGATGTTCGACTCCAGGGGTTGATTCCCCATTCTTTTCGATCATCGTTCTTTCAAGAACCTGCCGCTTTGCCTGGGTGTCTGGAGGTTTTTTGAAAAGAAATGATCCCTGGAAAGAGTGGGGAAGGTACCCCTAGATGTGCATGTACTCTAGAGGAATCTCGGAATCTCCTTTCGGGAATCGGACCCCTGTTTTGAGTTCCATGTGAATTGGTAGGGGAGCCCTGGTTAGGGAACTAGTTCCCCCAGTCATAGCCCCAAGAGGCCGTGCGGAAAAGAACCAAGAATGACGGCGGATTGATCAACCGACTTGGTGGGTCAGGGATTATGGATTAGGATTGGGCAACCATTGTTTTTGAGCAGCCCAGATTGTGAGAAGTACACTTTTGTTTGAAAGCTTCGACGCTTTAGAGGCCCTGCGTTGTGTGCGTTTTCTCGGCTGCCGGACCGGCCACATGTTTGGGACCCGGACGCCAACGATGGAAGAACTGTTTGGAACCCGTCTCCCCTTTGGGTAGCCATGCTCTACGCACTTGCCCAAAGCCGACCTCTTGACCTTTGGGTTTCTGTGATTTGGTCCACGTCTTAAACTTTGAGTGATGACCCCGAAAGGTGATCGCCTTTTATTTGCAGGTCCTTTTGGGCAACTGAGTCTAGCATGGTCAGGGTCCCTTCTTGCTTCGGTTCTACCAGTTGGAATCTATCACTACTGGAAATATGAATATTTTTTGCAGGGGACTCTACTGCAAATGGAAGTCTAGAAGGGTCAACCCCACCATGGGGTCCCTTTTTGCACCTTTTCGTTTCTACCGGGGCTGAGACTTCCAGGTGAAGTGGCGCAACCTGCTGCTTAGCAGCTGCTCCGTGGCAACTGCTGCCGGCTTGGGCTGAGAGAAAAAGGTCAAATCGCCGCGCCGGCGGGGTCTCACAGCGCCCAAACCTCCAGTTGCCTGTTTTTCCCCAAACAGTTTACTGTGAGGGGTTCTAAATTCATTTAAGGTGGCTCGCCTGTTGCCAAGCCCTAGCCTGGATGCCTGGCACAGCTCTCTGGGTGGACGGGTTCATTTGTCTCCCTGTGTCTCCCTTCATTTGTCTCCCGTTGTCTCCCCGCCTGAATGCCTGGCACGGCTCTCTGGGTGGACGCGTTCGTTTGTCTCCCTGGGTTCACTTGTCTCCCTTTGTCTCCCTTCATTTGTCTCCCGTTGTCTCCCAGCCTGGATGATCCAGTCTGGGTGGACGGGTTCATTTGTCTCCCTTTGTCATTTGTCTCCCGTTGTCTCCCAGCCTGGATGCCTGGCACGGCTCTCTGGGTGCACGGGTTCATTTGTCTCCCTTTGTCTCCCTTCATTTGTCTCCCAGCCTGGATGCCTGGCGCGGCTCTGGTTCATTTGTCTCCCTTTGTCTCCCTTCATTTGTCTCCCGTTGTCTCCCAGCCTGGATGCCTGGGTGGACAGATTCACTTGTCTCCCTTTGTCTCCCTTCATTTGTCGCCCGTTGTCTCCCAGCCTGGATCTGGCACGGCTCTCTGGGTGGACGGGTTCATGCGTCTCCCTTTGTCCCTTTCATTTGTCTCCCGTTCTCTCCCAGCCTGGATGCCTGGCACGGCTCTCTGGGTGGACGGGTTCATTTGTCTCCCTTTGTCTCCCTTGATTTCTCCCGTTGTCTCCCAGCCTGGATGCCTGGCACGGCTCTCTGGGTGGACGGGTTCATTTGTCTCCCTTTGTCTCCCTTCATTTGTCTCCCGTTGTCTTCCAGCCTGGATGCCTGGCGCGGCTCTCTGGGTGGACGGGTTCATTTGTCTACCTTTGTCTCCCAGGATGTCTGGCACCCCTTTGTTTCCCTTCATTTGTCTCCCGTTGTCTCCCAGCCTGGATGCCTGGCACTGTTTTTCCCCAAACAGTTTACTGTGAGGGGGTCTAAATTCATTTGGGTGTATTGTTTCATACAAGCTCCAGCCTGATGCCTGGCACAGCCTTTGGGTGATGGCTCATTTGTCCCCCTGTGTCTCCCTTCATCTTGTCTTCCGTTGTCTCCTGCCTGGATGCCTGGCACGGTTTTCTGTGGATGGCTCGTTTGTTCCTGGGTTCTTACTAATATAGCCTTTTTGTTCTCTTCATTTGTCTCCTGTTGTTCTGCAGCCTGATGATCCAGCTCGTGGATGGGTTCATCGAATCCCCTTATTGGCCTGTCTCCCGTTGGTCCCGCAGCCTGGATGCCTGGAGTACGGTTTCTCTGTGACGGGTTCATTTGTCTCCCTTTGTCTCTTTGAGTGGATTGGCCACCCCGTGAGGGGTTCTAAATTCATTTAAGGTGGCTCGCCTGTTGCCAAGCCCTAGCCTGGATGCCTGGCACAGCTCTCTGGGTGGACGGGTTCATTTCCCTGTGTCTCCCTTCATTTGTCTCCCGTTGTCTCCCCGCCTGGATGCCTGGCACGGCTCTCTGGGTGGACGCGTTCGTTTGTCTCCTGGGTTCACTTGTCTCCCTTTGTCTCCCTTCATTTGTCTCCCGTTGTCTCCCAGCCTGGATGATCCAGTCTGGGTGGACGGGTTCATTTGTCTCCCTTTGTCATTTGTCTCCCGTTGTCTCCCAGCCTGGATGCCTGGGTACGGTTTCTGGGTGATGGTTCATTTGTTCCCCTTTAACTTTCATCTTGTCTCTCAGCCTGATGCCCAAGGCTCAGTTCATTTGTCTCCTTTGTCTCCCCTTCTTCATTTGTTCTCGTTGTTCTGCTGCATTGTGTTCTGTTTGTTCATTTGCTTCCTTTGTCTCCTTCATCTATCGCCCGTTGTCTCCCAGCCTGGATGCCTGGCACGGGCTCTCTTGGTGGACGGGTCATTTGTCTTCATTTGTCTCCCGTTGTCTCCTAGCCTGGATGCCTGGCACAAGCTCTCTTGGTGGACGGGTTCATTTCTCTCTCTTTGTCTCCTTTCATTTGTCTCCCGTTGTCCAAGCCTTGATGCCTGGCACGGCTGTCTTGGTGGACGGGTTCATTTGTCTCCCTTGTCTCCCCTTCATTTGTCTCCACGTCTTCCTGCGCCCGATGCCTGCGTGCTCTTCTTGGGTGGACGGTTCATTTGTCTACATCACCAATCTGGCGATGCCCGGCACCTTTGTTTCTTCATCTGTCTCCTGTCTCTCAGCCTGATGCCTGGTACTGTTTTTTTGTGACGCAATCACTTTTCTCCTTTGTCTCCCTTTTCATTTGGCCTCCTGTTGTCTCCCAGCCTGGATGTCTGTCACGGCTCTCCAGGCGGACGGATTCACTTGTCTCCCTTGGTTCCCCTTCATTTGTCTCCCATCTCTGTGGGTGGACGGATTCATTTGTTTCCCTTTGTCTCCCTTTATTTGTCTCCCATTGTCTCCCAGCCTGGATGCCTGGCACGGCTCTCTGGGTGGACGGATTCATTTGTCTCAAGTTGTCTCCCAGCCTGGATGTGTGGCACTCACGCTCCGCGGTTTCCTTCACTTCCCGCGGTTCTGTCCTTTTGGCGGGGTCTGGTTTGCCTTCGGCTTTGGCCCTGGCTTCGGTCATTCCTTGTCTTGTGGATGTTGGGGACAGGGTCCTCCTCTGTCTGCCCTTCATCTGGACTTCGATTTTGCTTGGGCTCGTGGCGGGTCGTCTTCCTTGTCTATCGTTGGCTACACCCTGTCTGTTCGTTCAGTGCCTCGTTATCAGTTGCGGTCCCGAGCTGACGAGAGCGGTGCGCTGCGGTGCGCGGCTTCAGCTACGAGAAGGCTCTGTTAACCCCCCGGTGAAACAAACGTGAATCACGCTGGAGTTAAATCCTCTATCGATTCTTCGAGGATGTTCAACGAACCTTACGCTGAGATACCCAGCGGTGCTCTTGGCACCTGGGGTTGTCCCGGCTCTCCCGGCGGACGGGTTCATTTGTCTCCCTCTCCCTCCATTTGCCTGACGGATTCATTTGTCTCCCTTTGTCTCCCTTTATTTGGCCCCGGCTGTCTCCCAGCCTGGACGCCTGTCACGGCTCTCTGGGGGAGGGGTTCATTTGTCTCCCTTTGTCTCCCTTCATTTGTCTCCCGTTGTCTCCCAGCCTGGATGCCTGGCACGGCTCTCTGGGTGGACGGGTTCATTTGTCACCCTTTGTCTCCCTTCATTTGTCTCCCGTTGCCTCCCAGCCTGGATGCCTGGCACGGCTCTCTGGGTGGACGGGTTCATTTGTCTCCCTTTGTCTCCCTTCATTTCCCTTCATTTGTCTCCCGTTGTCTCCCAGCCTGGATGTCTGGCACGGCTCTCCAGGCGGACAGATTCACTTGTCTCCTTTTGTCTCCCTTCATTTGTCCCCCGTTGTCTCCCAGCCTGGATGCCTGGCACGGCTCTTTGGGTGGACAGTTTCACTTGTCTCCCTTTGTCTCCCTTCATTTGGCTCCCCTTGTCTCCCAGCCTGGATGTCTGTCACGGCTCTCCAGGCGGACGGATTCACTTGTCTCCCTTGGTTCCCCTTCATTTATCTCCCATCTCGTGGGTGGATTTGTCTCCCTTTGTCTCCCTTTATTTGTCTCCCGTTGTCTCCCAGCCTGGATGCCTCTCTGGGTGGACGGATTCATTTGTCTCCCTTTGTCTCCCTTTGTTTGTCTCCCGTTGTCTCCCAGCCTGGATGCTCCTCTGGGTGGACGGATTCATTTGTCTCCCGTTGTCTCCCAGCCTGGATGTGTGGCACTCACGCTCCGCGGTTTCCTTCACTTCCCGCGGTTCTGTCCTTTTGGCAGGGTCTGGTTTGCCTTCGGCTTCGACCCTGGCTTCGGTCATTCCTTGTCTTGTGGATGTTGGGGACAGGGTCCTCTGTCTGCCCTTCCTCTGGACTTCGATTTTGCTTGGGCTCGTGGTGGGTCGTCTTCCTTGTCTATCGTTGGCTACACCCTGTCTGTTCGTTCAGTGCCTCGTTATCAGTTGCGGCCTCTCTCTGTCCTTGCTCGCATTTGGAGTCCCGAGCTGACGAGAGCGGTGCGCTGCGGCGCACGGCTTCAGCTACGAGAAGGCTCTGTTAACCCCCCGGTGAAACAAACGTGAATCACGCTGGAGTTAAATCCTCTATCGATTCGTCGAGGATGTTCAACGAACCTTACGCTGAGATACCCAGTGGTGCTCTTGGCACCTGGGGTTGTCCCGGCTCTCCCGGCGGACGGGTTCCTCTCCCTTCATTTGCCTGACAGATTCATTTGTCTCCCTTTGTCTCCCTTTATTTGGCCCCGGTTGTCTCCCAGCCTGGATGCCTGTCACGGCTCTCTGGGTGGACGGATTCGTTTGTCTCCCAGCCTGGATGCCTGGCACGGCTCTCTGGGTGGACGGGTTCATTTGTCTCCCTTTGTCTCCTTCTTGTTGTCCCTCAGCCTGGATGCCTGGCACGGCTCCCTGGTCATTCGCGGTGTATTCCGCGGGCACGCATGTGTGTTTGAGGCTCAGAAACGTGTGTTTCAGCGCGCGCGTGCGCTTGATCAAGCCACAGGCAGCATGCTGCGGATGCACGTACGAGTGCTTCAAGTAAATGATTGTGTGTTCTTGGTGTGTTCCAGCTGACCACAACGGCGCGTTCCAAGTGAACACGCACTTTTTGCATGTGACCACATGAGTGTGTTCCACGTCAGCACATGTTTGTGTTCCAGGTGAAAGCATGCGATTGTTCTGATAAAACACATATGCGATCCGGTCAAAATTCCTAGTAAGGGGTTTAGTCTACAGAGGCCACCGTCGCAGTCACTTTGTGCAGTTTTAAATGGAGGGCCATTTTTTTTTAAGAATTTTTCGTTTTTTTTAGGAATTATTTTTGTTTTTCAGGGTCGGTGGCTTTTCGGCTTTTTGGCTTTTGTGGCTTTTACGTGGGTTTTTGTGGCTTTCGTGGCTTTTCATTTCGCATCATCTGCATTCACAGTTCCTCTCTTTTCGCATCCTCTGCATTGCCAGTTCCGCTGCGGCAGGTGGCTTTTTGGCTTTTTGGCTTTTTGGCTTTTTGGCTTTTGGCGGCTTTCTGGCTTTGGCTTTTCGCATCCTGATGCTTTTCCAGTTGGCTTCCTGCATCCTCAGCATCGCCAGTTCCTCTCTGGGCCCCCGCCACCCCCCTTTCGATTAAAATGCACGCCTATTTGAATCATCACTTTTTCGATCATCATGCGACAGCTACTTTTAGATTCTTTGCCCCTAATTTTTCGATCATCATGGGGGGGGCTGCCGCCCCCCCCAACCCCCCCGCTATTTTTTAGACTTTTTGCCCCTGATTGAATCATCACTTTTTCGATCATCATGGGGGGGGCTGCCACCACGTTTTGTGTTTTACAGGGATTAGTTTGCCCGTATTTGAATCCTCACTTGTACCATGAGATGCGGGAAGCCAATTTGCTGGTGATGCTGGGGATGTTGGCTGGACATGCGGGGGATGTTGAAAACGATGCTGATGATGTTGACGGACTAGCGTAAAATACGTACATTTCGCGAGAAAATGCTGTAAATTACAGCATTTTAGTAGCCAGGACGGAAAACAAAAAAAATCCCAAAATAAAACAAAAAAAACCCAAATTAAATCTCGACCCGTTTTTCATTCACACAAAGCGGAGTCAAGCGGAGTCCTGCAAATACCAATGGATTGCCCGCTCCCCACTGGAGGCGCTAGGATGGCGCTTGGTTTGCGCTAGGGTCTTCGGTGATCCTGGTTTCCAAGAGTTGGCGCGTGGGTTGCCGCGATGGGCTTTGCGTGG
>CAUJNA010002900.1:5000-15394 GCA_963377175.1 Effrenium voratum | reverse complement strand
CGCGCTTGCTTGGGCGGGACCATGATCAAGCCACTGACCTTGATGTCGCCTATGAGACTCGCTCTCAATTCCTCAGGGACAATGAGCCCTGCTGTGTTGCCATTACTCTCGGCTCCCTTCTCCACGAAATAGGACGCCGTGGCCCCTTGGCCTCTTTTCTTCAGGCTACCCATCTTATGTTTGTGGATGAGTCCCAGCAGGCGGGTCAGGCCGCCTATGTGGCTGTTCATGGTGCAGTGCACTGCACAGCCCTGACAGTCCACATTGGTGATGATCGGCAAACTCGGGGGGCCTCGGGCAACGACCCCGTCCGAGAAGAGGTTCTGCGGCGATTATGCCAAAAGAAGGTTGCCCTTCATGGGCTTTCGGATTGGAGCGTCCCACAGGACTTCCTGGTGCTGGCGGCGGCACAAATCACTGAGCGCTCCCTGCCGCCCTAGGCATGGAGTACCTTGCGGCTGCTGGTCGTGGTCTGCCCACTGCGGCAGCCACCGTCCGCAGCGCCAATGGTCTTTCTAGTGAAGGATCTCCCGGGCTCAATCTTGTACTGCCCAGTAGTATGCGGGTTTCGCCTACCGCCTACTTCATGAGTGTGGCTGTTTGGTACCCCCATCTGGTGCGCATGGATGATGACGGTCGAGTCATTATCGGCAGGTGTGTCCAGCAAGCTGCTGAAGTCATAGCCACCAGGAATGTCATGCTCAATGGCATAACTACTGGAGTTTCCGGCCTCCGCTCTGTTGAATGGCAACCTAAGCTGCTGTACTTGCAAGGTCGTGATGTCGCCCTGGGGCTTGCGGCAGAGTCCTTGCAGGCCGTTGAACATGTTGTGGACGTCCTTTTGGCCTCGTTCCACGGCTCCTTTCGGCGTGGGCATGAAACCCCCAAGCTTCTTCTCATGACCCCGCATAATGACACGCACGATTCGGTGTGCCGTCATTTTATCGGCGGTCAGGTCGATGAAGCGTGGCCGGACCTGCTCCAGGATGTGCTCTTGGTCCATTTGCTTATGGCGTGCACTCCCCTCCTGGTCGAGGCTCATGATGCCAAGGAAAAGGCACGTGCCACTTCTCAAGCTATTGACGCGCGCTTTCAGAGTTGCTTGCAGCAGCTTCAACGCTTGACGCACGATGAACGCCTTGCTTATCTGCAGCAGGTCACCCCGGCTAAGGTCCGGGAGTACAGGCTGTCTAGGCCCACACTCTTTAGTCAGTACCTCGAATGTACGAACACGGTCAAGGCCACCGGCATGACCGGCACGGTCTCCGTAGTCATAATAGGCAAAGATTCTCGTTTTCTCCATTATGGCAGTGAAGCGGAGGCGCGCTTCAACGTGTCGCTGACCAGGGCCAAAGCGCTCACTGTGGTCCTTGCTCCGCCGAGTGCCACCGGACCGCTAGGCATGCTGCAAACAGCGAGCGCGCGCCTTTTTGGTCGATTGGACATGGCCAGCCTCCAGAAATCTGCGGAGCCCGTTGCTACATTGTTTGGTATGTGCTCTGGCCTTGCGGATCTGGATGAGCATTCTTGGCACGGTGCCCATCACATCGGCCATGCGGCCCCGTGGAAGGAGCTGCCCCTGGCGCTCTCCCTGAAAATGCGGGACACTGGGGAACCCCTCCTGCTCGCGCTCCGCTTGGATGGGCTCGGCCCGAAAACTAGCCGTGACCTTTCTGTGTTCTGCTATCAGGAAATCGGAGGCGATGTGGTCCTGTCCTTCACGATGCTTGACGACCAACTTGTGCTGCACGGCCCCATGGGTGCCTTCCCTGTAGGTTCTGCATGGGAGACTACTGAGGCAGTGCAATGTGGTGACGCTTCTCTCTGGCCGGTTTCTGGCCTCGTGTTTTTCGGGGCGGCCACGGCCCTGGCGCATGGGGATGACCTCTGTGAAGAAGCGCCCTGGCCCAGTTTGGCCTGCCTTTCAAGGGATCCGAAGTGCGTAGCCAGGCCGCGCCCTGGGCTGGCGCCCAAGAGGCGTCCGACCCCGCTCCCGCCTGCTCCCGCCAAGCGGCCACGGGGTCAGTCCCCAACGCCTGCCACCGGCGGCCCAGGAGTCGAGTGGAGGCCTCGCCTTCCCTCCTCAACCGACCGTGCTGCCTCCGTGTGGGACCCTGCGCCAGTGTCTGGGGGCCCTGTTGCAGGTGAGGCCCACGGTGCATGGCCCACAATCGAACAGGGGCAGCAATCACTCGCACATCCTCGCAAGCCCCTCATTACGGTCAGTGATATTGAGGGTCTGCCTTCGGCAGTGCGGGCACAGTGGCCAGACGTCTCTGGGCTTCCCGCGGACATCATCACGCGAGTCAGTAAATACCTAACCTTTGTTACTAGGCACGACCCTAAGACTCCTGCGACCGTAGAGGGCTTTGTCCTGCTGGAAAGCATCGCTAGCCGCACACATCTGATCTGCGCCCTGCGGAATCTTGTCCGTGAAGGCCTGTCGGTCACCGCTGATGCGCTAGCTGCCGTCGCTGACTTCGTCAGCACGCACAGCAAGGCACGCTTCGAAATCAAGCATTCGCCCACTCGCGGGTTGTGCATTCGGGCCATCGCGGGCCACACAGCCGTCCTCGACCCTACCCGCCATCTCCCCTTGATGCGGCATGATGAGGCCATCCGGCGTCGTCGAGCACTCCATTGCACGACTTGGGCCAGCGCCGAGTCTCCTTGCGATGGGGCTGCTTCCTGGCGCCTTGATGGGTGGCAAGCGTACTCACATCCACTTGACCACCTACCCGCTTAATACACAGGGCTTTGTGGAGGCCCGGGGCCATCGGCCTTGTGAAGTGCCTTCATGCAGGGGTGGCGCTATACATTGCGGGTGGTGAGACTGTGCTCACCTCCGGGGCTGCCTTCACCCTCACTGATGGCCAGGACGTGCAGGGCATCCACCCCTCCTGCATTTCTGCCGTGTATGATGCCTTCACCGGTAAGGATGTCACGGACACAATCGTGCAGGGCTCCTCCCGGGCACAGGCAACTCCTATGGAGGTTTTCACCGCGGAGGCCGCGCCCGACGATGTGCCTCGCGTGACTGTGCACACTAAGGAGGAACTGCAAGATGCCCTTGAATACCTTACTGCTGCCGTGGAGGCCTCACAGGAGGCTGGACAAGGTGGGGAGACTTCGGCCACTGAGGCCACGAGCATGTCGGATGACGGTGCAGACCACACCGCCTCGGCCTCTCATCCTGGTAAAACCCACTGGGTACCCCAGGGCGGGAAATGCTGGGCAGGAGGCCATGCAGGTTGACGACGGCGCCCCGCTCGAAGTGATGTTGGCGCCTGATGAGATCAATGAAGCCTTGAATGCCCTGCACCGCAGGAATGTGTCGTTGATCGAAATTGATACGGATAATGAAGCAGAGGGCGTTGAGCCCGATATCGAGGCCGAACCGCTCCTGGAGGAAGCCGATCGCATCAGTGTCGCCAGCTCTGCGCCGGAATTCCATGAGTGCCTACCCGCTACGGACGAGGATGCGGCTAAGCTCCAGTTCCGGACACCGGAGCTTGCCTCCGCCCAGCTTTGACCAGCTGGCGCGAGACATTGAGGCTGCCTAATTTGCACGGTTTTGCGCTACAAAATGCTATTACTCTAGTCTGTACATCTATGTACGGACAGGAGTAATAGCTTTTGCACGGTTTTGGGCAACAAAATGCTATTAGTCTAGGCCCTACGCAAATGTAGGCCCTGGGCTAATAGCTCGTTTTGCACGGTTTTGCGCAGCAAAAATGCTATTAGCCCAGTGCCTACCTAAATGTAGGCACGAGGCTAATAGCTTTTGCACGGTTTTGCGCTGAAAACTGCTATTACTCCAGTGCCTATATCAATATAGACACTAGAGTAATAGCTTTTTTGCACGGTTTTGCGCCACAAAACGCTATTCTTCTCGTCCGTACATCTATGTACGCACTGGAGGAATAGCATTTTCCTTCGACGTACGACTCAAATTGCGTGTATATAAAGAAGCATGGAGGTAGTCACTGCCGGAGCCCAGGATGAGCTGATGCAGAGCCTGGACTACAAGCTGAAAACAAGCAACACCAGCTACGTGACGGCGCGGCATGACGTGCAGTACTTCCCCAGCTCGCTGAGCTCCTTCTCCCCCACAACCTCTAGGGTCTGCCGCATCCCTCTGACCAGCGGCACGTCCTTCATCGACCCCGAGTCCATCAAGATCGCCTTCCGCGTCAGGAACACGGACGGCACCAACCCGCTGGCCTCGGCCACGCCCAACCCCGCCTGCTTCGTCCAGCGCGTCCAGGTCTTCGCCAACGGCCAGCGCTGCGACGACATCAACTACTACGGCCGCACCGTGGCCGTGCACGACCTGCTGAGGGGCAGAGAGTACAACCGCAACAAGGCCATGGAGGGTTTCGACGAAGTGAACGACCCGCGCATCGCCCGCGCGGTGCACCAGGGCGGCTACGCGGACGTGCTGCTGCGCCCACCATGGTGGGCATCCTGCGCTGCGGGAAGATGCTGCCGCCGCAGCTGAACCTGGTGATAGAAATTGAGTTTGCGGACGCCACCACTGCGCTGTGGTCCGAGAACGCCGGGGCGCACCCGGCGGGGGCCACGCTGAGCACCGACTTTGAGATCAGAACGTCCGAGTTCTGGCCTCCCAGGTCGTCCTGGACTCTGCGCTGGTGGAGTCCTTCAACCGCGTGCTCCTCTCAGGAAGGTCCCTGGTGTTAAGCTACCCCACGGTGCACACGCAGCAGTCCAGCGTCCCGAACGGCGTGGCGGAGCACAACGTCACCGTGGCGCGCGCCTTCACGAAACTCATGGGCGCGTTCGTGACTTTTTGGGACAACGACGCGGGCTCCAAGATCCACTTGCTGGCCAACCCGGGGCAGGACGTGGCCCCCATCGGCGCGGCCAGGCAGGAGGTCAGCCTCCTGGAGTCGCAGATGCAGCTGGGCAGCCTGCAGTACCCTCACAACCCCATGAAGGGAGCCTCTCTTTTTGTCTTGGAGCACTTTCCACTTCGCTCCGTTCCTCGCGGGCCCACCTACGTAGAACGGAGTGCGCAACATCGACATCGCCGGCTTCCCGACCGCGTGGGCCTACCTGCGCCACAGCCTTCATCGCAGGCTTCTTTCCCACCGACCTTGAGCCGCGTGCCCCAAGATGCGCTTGAGTCGGACGTCAGCACCCGCAACCTGGGAAGACCTTGCCCGCGTTTCTTCACAAGGACCCCAACCCTCTGGACGGCACGATGACGGACCTGTCCATTCATTTGGTGGCCTACCAGCTGGTGACGCTCTCCGGCACGGGCGTCTCTGTGCTTGACTAAGGCCCGGTGTCGCTCTGCGCCATTTTTGGCGTTTAGTGACACCGCATTTGAGTGCGCCCAAAAAACGAGAAAAAAGGCGGGGGTGCCCCTCTGCGCCATTTTTGGCGTTTAGTGGCACCGCTTTTGAATGCGCCCAAAAACGAGAAAAGAGGCCCGGTGTCCCTCTTCTTCATTTTTGAAGTTTAGTGACACCGCTTTTGAGTGCGCCCAAAAACGAGAAAAAAAAGGCGGGGGTGTCACGCTTCACCATTTTTGGTGAAACGTGACACCGCTTTTGAGTGCGCCCAAAAAACGAGAAAAAAGGCGGGGGGTGCCCCTCTGCTTCATTTTTGAAGTTTAGTGGCACCGCCCAAAAAAACATGCAAAAACATGGAAAAATGTGCATTTTCCAGAGGAAGCCTAGTCCGGAATGCTCAGCCGCTCCGCAAGCTCCTCCGTGGCCGCGCGCGCAATCTCCTCGCACAGCGCCCACGCAGGCCAGGTCCATGTCCAGCTGCGTGATCTCCTCCACCACCAGCCAGTCCAGCTTTTGCGCGCTGCCCCCGCGCACGGTCGGCCGTCTGCGCCAGGCCCAGGTTCTGCGCGGAGCAGTGCGTCTTGGACACCAGGTGCACCGCCTCGCCCTGCTCTCGCAGCCTCGCAACAATGGTCCGTGCCAGGTGCGTCTTTCCGGTGCCCGGCAGGCCCGTGAGCAGCAGGGAGTTGCCCGCCAGGCAGTTGGCCCTTGGGGCTAGTCCACCCCGACTTTTCCACCTCCGCCCCCCTGTTCTCCGGGGCGCTCCGCCTCCTATGACGCCGGCCGCCCTGCTCCTGCGTTGCTGGCTTCGTCTCTTCCACGCGGTAGACCGGCGTGCCGTCCGGGTGGCGCAGCGCCACCAGCGCCCGCAGCCGCTCCGCGAAGCGCTTCGGCAGCCGCTGCGTCAGCAGGCAGTCCGTCTTCACCTGCGCGAGGTAGCGCGGCGGCGCGTCCAGGATGCGCCGGGCCTTGGCCACCATGCAGTGCTCGAAGCCGAGGACCGCGTCGTGGATGGGGCGGTAGGTGCCGTTGCTCAGCAGCCTCCTGGCGTAGACGAAGTCCAACACCATGCCCCCCTCGTAGGCGAAGGCCTGAGAGAAGTCCGCGCCCCCGGCCGTCCAGCTCGCTGCTGTGCTGCGCATCGTGCGCACGATGAGAGCCACCGCCGTGTTCGACCGCGCCCCAGGCCTATCAGCTGTTTTCAGCTGAGCTTGGCCATGTGCTCTCGTTTTCGGGCATCCACGCGGGTCCATGGCTCCTAGCGCGCGCAGTCAGCGTCGCCGGTCCACGTGGACCTTCCGCGCGGGAGATGCCTCTACACGATGTATTTGGTCCCAGGGCGGCAACCGCCCAGGTCCAGCATCGCGGCCAGCGAAACCTTCGGGTACCAGCCGGGCCCCACGTACGGCAACAGGTTCAGGCAGGACTGCCTCGCGTCGCAGCAGCCCTCCACAAAGCCCAGGTCCGGCAGCACGCCGTCCACGGGCTCAACGCCGTCCGCCGGGCACAGGATGGGCAGGGGGGCGTAAGGGCGGCGCTCTCGCTGCGTTGATTGAGCCAGCCCGTTTTTGCCGCCCCTGCCCAGCGCACCACGTCCACGCCGACGTACAGCGCGTCCTTTGCGCACGCCTGCGCCTCAAAGACGAGGGGAGGCAGCTTGGGGCTCCGGACGTACTCCATGACGCTGGGGGCCACGCGGCTCTCCAGGCTGGTGGGCTGCGCGCTCTCCCTCAGCGTCTTCTCGCTGTGGCAGTCGCCGCACAGCGCCTGCAGAGTTTGCACGCTGCCCGCAAAGGCCTGCCTCACCGGCACCACGTGGTCCAGCTCGCAGGTGCCGGCCGTCAGCCCGCAGCCGCACAGCGCGCACTTGCCGCCCTGCGCGGCCAGGGTCTTCTGCCTCTCCGCCGCGCCGGGCACTTCCCGCTTCGCCTTCAGCAGCTTCAGGAAGATCTCGTGCGCCAAGCCGGCCAGGCGCTGGCCCGGTACTCCTGGTTGAGCGCCTCGCACCACCTCCGCAGCACCTCGTGCTCCTCCGGCAGCTCTCGGATCCTGGTGCCCCGCCTCAGCCTCAGCCCGCAGTACTGCGCCGGGCTGCTGATGGCCACCTTGGGGCTCTCGCCGGCGGCCATGAGCTGGCGCTACGGAGCCCTGCTAGTCCAGCACCGACATCCCCGTGCCGGAGAGCGTCGCCAGCTGGTAGGCTATCAGGTGGATGAACACGTCCGTCATCGTACCGTCGCTTGAAGGTGAACCGAGCCAGGTCGCCCGAACGGGTGCTGACGCCGCTCAGGGGCATCTTGGGCACGCGCTCGGTCGGGAAGCGCGATGAAGCTGTGGCAGGTGGCCCGCACGGTCGATGTCGATGTTGCGCACCGTGTCGTCGTACGTCCCCGCAAGGACCGAGAGGAAGTGGAAGTGCCAAGGCTCCCTTCATGGGGTTGTGCGGGAACTGCAGGCTGCCCAGCTGCATCTGCGACTTGAGGAGGCGAGGACACATCCTGCCCCGGGTTGGCCAACAAGTGGATCTTCGAGCCCGCGTCGTTGTCCCAGAAGGTCACGAACGCTCCCATCGGTTTCGTGAAGGCGCGCGCAACGGTGACGTTGTGCTCCGCCACGCCCGTCGGCACCGTGGATTGCTGCGTGTGCACCGTGGGGTAGCTGAAAACCAGGGACCTTCCTGAGAGGAGCGCCCGATTGAATGACTCCACGAGCGCCGAGTCTAAAACGACCTGAGAGGCCAGATCCCGGACTCCTGGATCTCGAAGTCGGTGCTCAGCGTGGCCCAGGTTCAGCTGCGGGGGCAGCATCTTCCCGCAGCGCAGGATGACCGCGATGATGATGATGATGATGATGATGATGATGATGATGATGATGATGATGATGATGATGATGGTTTATGATGCTCTGCGACGGGCAGGACTTAGGGTTTGGGATGGGCGTGCAAGAAGAAATGCGCTTTTTGTGTTGGTGTGGTTGCCGTCGACAAACAAGATGCTAGAGACGTAACTCTTGGGAATCATTTTGGGCGATGCCTTGCCAGGGATGCCACAGGGCGTGTCAGTGATAGGTTATAGGGCCTTCTTTGCGCCAATGCGCCGACTGCAACTCTTCCAAGAGAAAAGGGAAATGCCTTTGATGACGGCCAGGATGTGGGTCTGTCAGTGATTTGCTGTTGTCACTTCAGGTCTGATGTGTCTCATACTACTCGGCACTCATGCTGCTCTTTCTGATGGCCCGCTTTTGTTCGAGTCTTGCGGACTTGTCTGGGTTTGGCCTGCAGGGTAGCGATCGCCTTGGCAATTGTTGATGCGAATGATGCCACGCGACTGGGGCAGGGTCACATCTGATGAGATGAGCCTGGCATGATGATGATGATGATGATGATGGTGGTGGTGGTGGTGGTGGTGGTGGTGGTGGTGTTTTCTTGCTGCTTTTATGATGCTCTGCGACGGGCAGGACGTAGGGTTTGGGATGGGCATGCAAGAAGAAATGTTTTTTTTGTTTGTTTTTGGTGTCGGGCTGTCCTTGTCTGTTGGTGTGGTTGCCGTGATGTGCGGGTGATGCAGCATGTGACGGGCGACAAACAAGATGCTAGAGCATTTTGGGCGATGCCTTGCCAGGGATGCCGCTGAAGGAGATGATGTGGCTGATTTGGGTGGCACAGGGCGTGTCAGTGATAGGTTATAGCGCCTTCTTTGCGCCAATGCGCCGACTGCAACTCTTCCAAGAGAAAAGGGAAATGCCTCTGATGACGGCCGGGATGTGGGTCTGTCAGTGATTTGCTGTTGTCACTTCAGGTTTGATGTGTCTCATACTACTCGGCACTCATGCTGCTCTTTCTGATGGCGCGCTCTTGTTTGAGTCTTGCGGACTTGTCTGGGTTTGGCCTGCAGGGTAGCGATCACCTTGGCAATTGTTGATGCGAATGATGCCACGCGACTGGGACAGGGTCACATCTGATGAGATGAGCCTGGCATGATGATGATGATGATGATGATGATGATGATGATGATGATGATGATGATGATGATGATGATGATGATGATGATGATGATGATGATGATGATGGTGGTGATGACGATGACGATGATGATGATGATGATGATGATGATGATGATCTTGCAGCTTCCAGACAGGTTTGATGATGCTCTGCCACGTTTGGGCAAGACTTAGGGTTTGGGATGGGCATGCAAGAAGAAATGTACTGCCTGATTTGACATTTGGCATCGAGGTTGGGCATAGTGTTGCTTGTGTGTCGTGTTGTGGTGTGGAGTTTTCTTTGGACGTTTTTTGTCGGTTTTTGGATCCTTGTTCATGGGTGTTGTGCTTGTGTTGGTGATGCGCGGGTGATGCAGCATGTGACAAGGATGATGGGGATGCAAACAACAAACAAGACGCTAGTAACGAAACTCATGCGAATCATTTTGGGCGATGCCTTGCCAGGGATGCCGCTGAAGGAGATGATGTGGCTGATTTGGGTGGCACAGGGCGTGTCAGTGATAAGTTATAGGGCCTTCTTTGCGCCAATGCGCCAACGCTGCAACTCTTCCAAAGGAAAAAGGGACATGCCTCCGATGACGGCCGGGATTGTGGTCTGTCAGCGATTTGCTGTTGTCACTTCAGGTCTGATGTGTCTCATACTACTCGGCACTCATGCTGCTCTTTCTGATGGCCCGCTTTTGTTCGAGTCTTGCGGACTTGTCTGGGTTTGGCCTGCAGGGTAGCGATCGCCTTGGCAATTGTTGATGCGAATGATGCCACGCGACTGGGGCAGGGTCACATCTGATGAGATGAGCCTGGCATGATGATGATGATGATGATGATGATGATGATGATGATGATGATGATGATGATGATGATGCTGGTGGTGGTGGTGGTGGTGGTGATGATGACAATGATGATGACAATGATGATGATGATGTAATGATGGTGGTTGTCGTGGTGATGATGAAGATGATGATGATCCCTTCTCTGCTTTTTTCTTGCTGCTTCCAGACAGTTTTTATGATGCTCTGCGGCGTTTTGTATTGACAGGAGGTTGATGCGGATGGGCAGGACTTAGGGTTTGGGATGGGC
>CAUJNA010002899.1:0-15460 GCA_963377175.1 Effrenium voratum | reverse complement strand
TGTGTGTGTGTGTGTGTGTGTGTGTGTGTGTGTGTGTGTGTGTGTGTGTGTGTGTGTGTGTGTTTGTGTGTGTGTGTGTGTGTGTGTTTGTGTTGTGGTGCGTGTGTGTGTGTTGTGGTGTGTGTGTGTGTTGTGGTGTGTGTGTGTGTGTGTGTGTGTGTGTGTGTGTGTGTGTGTGTGTGTGTGTGTGTGTGTGTGTGTGTGTGTGTGTGTGTGTGTGTGTGTGTGTGTGTGTGTGTGTGTGTGTGTGTGTGTGTGTGTGTGTGTGTGTGTGTGTGGTAGTGTGTGTGTGTGTGTGTGTGTGTGTGTGTGTGTGTGTGTGTGTGTGTGTGTGTGTGTGTGTGTGTGTGTGTGTGTGTGTGTGTGTGTGTGTGTGTGTGTGTGTGTGTGTGTGTGTGTGTGTGTGTGTGTGTTAGTGTGTGTGTGTGTGTGTGTGTGTGTGTGTGTGTGTGTGTGTGTGTGTGTGTGTGTGTGTGTGTGTGTGTGTGTGTGTGTGTGTGTGTGTGTGTGTGTGTGTGTGTGTGTGTGTGTGTGTGTGTGTGTGTGTGTGTGCGTTGGCATGTCTACGTGCACACCCCCAATCGGATACGTGGTACAATCGCAACGCCGAAAAGGACAACAAAACCCTGAAGGAAATTGGATGCGTTGAAGAGCCTGCAACAGCTTCTGAAGAGCCTGCAACAGCTTCGATACCTCCAAGACTAGTGCAACATCAACGCAGATCACAGTGTGCTCAAGCACCTTGGGCATCAATCAAAATCGGGGCGCCCCGGGTGCCAAAAAACATGCTTCCATCTAGTTTCCCTTTAATCCAACCTGAAAATTGCTTTCGAAGACACAAGCGCGTTTCAGGCTTCACTGCCGGATATTGCCGGCAGTCGAGAGTTTCCTTTGCTTGGTGAACTGCGAATCTCTTCTGCTGGCTTCGATGCCTCTCTCGAGGTGTTCTGTTGGCCTCTCGTTGGCACGCAAAGCTGGGGTCCCACGTCCTCCGCACGTTCTGATCTTGAACGGGGCCCAATGTAGACTTTAAGCAAGCAATTGAGATCCCCCAGGGGAAATCACTGGGCTTGAGGCTACCTGTGGGTGATCACAGATGGAACCCTACCCTCTCGGTAGCTACAGCGCTTTGAAAGAGATGCGCTGGGTGGGGAGAATGGTTCTTGCATCCGGCCCGTACATGCGAAATTTCTTCTGCCATCCCTCTCACCCGAAAATCTCAGGTCACCTTCCTCACACTTCCCGCCTGAACCTTTCGCTCGGGCAAGGGCGGGGACTCCTTGGACATGAACTTCCAAATGAAACTCAGCAGAAGATTCCCGTCGTCGCGGAACTCTTGCAAAATGGCCCGGCAGCCCACCGGCAAGGTTGCTCGATCTGGAACCCCGTCGCGAAGCTGCACCTAGGCGTCGGGTTGTTGCTCCACTCGATCCTTGCTGGCAAGGCTCAGCAACTGCGTCACAATCAAAGCCTGGTGCAAAAATGGTGAACCCACAACCACGTAGAGAATTAGAAAGGCGGCCACAACTATTTCCCGCTGGGACTGCCCCTTACTCACCTTCATCTACCTGGGTTTTGATTGTGGCTCAACTGACGACCCCCCATTCCCCCTCCCCCCTTGTCTAAGCCACCCATCTGCCGCACCCAACCCATCCGCCGCAAGCCCAACCCAGGGCGCCTCCACAAAGGTGCTGACGAACTGGTGCGCGATCTGGTCAAGCTGCTCATCGAGCAGAGCGCCGTCCAGTACCGGGATGCCGCTGAGGCAGCTCAGGGTGCCCCGGTTCAGGGTCATCACAACCCTGAGGTCCTCAAGCAGACTGAACAATGGCGGGCCTCATGCCTTCCCAGAAACATGGACTTCAGCTTCATGTACAAGTTGAAAGGGCGGTTCTTTAGGCTTTGGGCAACTGGCTCAGCACGCGTGATCTTCAAACCATCAAACCCGCCGCCAACAAAGCCATCGAAAACCAGACGTCCCCTCCTGCTTGGGCGGCAGCCAGCTCTCCGGGGGACCACCCAGGTAGAGGCAAGGGTTGGGGCCAGTGGCCCAAGACACCTGCGGCGGCTTTCATTCGCCCCCGCCTGTCCTTTCTTGGTCGCTATCCCAGTAGACTTGCTCGCTCTGATGACGGACAAGTTTGGCGATGGTTGACGCAACAAGGATCGCACAGTAGAAGCCCTATACGATCCATGAACACATACGTGCTCTCGAACACTTGCAAGCAGACACGCCTGTGTGTGTGTATGTGTCTCTAGGCTGGGAAAGCACACACACACACACCACACACCCACAAACACACACACACACACACACACACACACACACACACACACACACACACACACACACACACACACACACACACACACACACACACACACACCCGCCCGCCAACGCACGCCTGCACGCACATGCACACACACGCAAACACACGCGCAACCGTGCTCACGCATACATAGGCACTCGCGTTTTTTTCCCGCTTCTCTCTTGCTTTCCCTCACGCACGCACACACACAAACAGACACACACACACACATGCACGGCATTTTGTTGTGTCCGTGTGCGCGTTTGTTTGTGTTTGTGTGTGTGTGTGTGCGTGTTTTCTTTGGTTGCTTGCTTGTTTGTTTGTTTGGTTGCTTGTTTGCTTGTTCGTTTGTTCGTTTCCATGTTTGTTGAGTTGCTTGCTTAATGTGTGTGTGTGTGTAGGTGAGTGTGGGCGCACGTGCGTGCATGCGTGAGAGCTTGCGTGCAGGCGTGCGGCGCGGACGCGCGGGCGCGGGCGAGCGTGCGGGCGGGCGGACGTGCGGGCGTGTGGGCGTGATTGCGTGCGTGATGGCGGGCACAATGATGTGCGCAATGATGTCTGCAATGATGCGTGCAATGATGCCGGCAGCGCCGTGCGCAATCAGTGTGCATGTTTAGGCCATTAGGAAACTTTCGTCAAAACTTTTGTGTCGTCAATTTCCACATGTGAACCAATCGATGGCACCCTAATTGAACTTCGGCTACACAAACATCCATCTTAATACTAGCTGATGTCTCGTTTAGAGTAAGTACAAATCCTCCAGTTCCACTCCAGTCTGTTCGCAAATCCGAGTTCCACCTTTTTCTGCCGGTTCAATTCCCCTCTTTTCCGCACCTTGGGCAGCGGCATCTTGGGCAGGCACACCGCGGGCTCGGAGTCCGAGGGGCAGCTGATGGGCGACGCCGGGCCCGGGCTCCGGTCGCTGCGCGTGCGGGGCTTCCGCCAGCAGAGCCCGAAGAAGCCCATCAGTTGCCGGGCTCTGACCCGCGCTTGGCGCGCCGCCTTAGCGCGGGCTCCTTTTCTTTAAGGGAACCACTGCCCCGGTAGCTTACAATCAAAGTCACCCCCGAAGTGGTAGATAAAAAGGGAAACACCCCATTGCTGACTTACAATACTGACCCCAGAACTGTGCCAAAGGATAGCTCTGGACTTGGGAGATTGGGCCAACGTTTTACCCGTACACGGAGAAAAACCCACCCCACTCCCCCCGTTAAAGTCCTGATCGGCATGATCTTATGAGAAGTCGTTGAAACGACTCAGCAACCAACGCCTTCCCTGCCCTCCGCGGAGCGGCCTGAGGGTCCATCTTTGGCACTTTGAGTATGGCCACCTCAATCTCCCGAAGACTCATGGGCCGATTCCCCAGCAAATAGCTCACTCGGTTCCGGAAGTTGCTCATCTCAGACTTGGTCTGCGGAGTCCCAAAAATCAGAAAGCCATGCCTGGGCCGGCGCAACGATGCGAAGAAATGCATGCGATGTCTTCATCATTGTTTCTTGATGTGCCGTGAGCTCGTGCAGGATGTCTTTGCGTTTTTGTAACAGCCCATTGGTTCAAACCACCCGGGCAAGATGCAACAGGATACAGTGGTAGGTGTTCACCCAGAACGCCAGCTGATCAGCCTCGCTCCACTTCGTGAAGCTGATGGCCTGGCTTTTGACACAAGCAGGGTGAGCACCTCCCACTTTTTTTGGCGAACACGACTTAGGGACACACAATCATGATATACATGCCGAGGTGCACATGGTACGCGAACGAACTCTACGCAAAAATGATGAAGCACAGCGCAACGCAATTTGATCCAGCGCTGTTTCAGCAAGGCAAAACAGCGTATGGGCGCATGAGTTTTTGATGGCATGGCTGCATGGATGAGTGGGAAAATCATGCACGCGCGCGCATGGGATCGACTGCGATGCGAACGACGCAACGTACATTCCAGCGCAACCCACAGCAACAACACACAACACGGCGCATTGCAATAGTACGGATGCATGGTTGGATGGATGTGTGAATCCATGGATACACGACTGCATGAATGCATGAGTGGGTGGAATGCGAGGCCATGACGCACTTGCAACACCCCACCTTGCAATGCGCTGCACTGGTGCATGCATCAAGTGAGGAAGGGACGGAATGATGGTTCGATGGACGGTATGTCAGCATCCCTGCATCCCTCCACCCAATCACTACGACCCACACATCCGTCGCCCCACGCATGCCATGCCATACCATGCCACTCCATCGCACAAGGTGAATTATTGTACCTAGATAGGTATGTAGATAGCTAAACAGATAGACAACCAACTAAATAGATGGGAAGGTGCACAAGTAGATAAACAAACAATAGATTAGATCTCTTAGATAGGTTAGATAGACACACTCATCTTGATAAACAGATAGACGAATAGGTGAATAGATACATTGGTCAAAGACCATTGAGATAGATAGATGGATCGATCAATACAGAGACACATGAATAGAAAGACTACATACAAAGACAGATAGATGCACAGCAAGATCCGTAGACAAATAAATAACTAGAGGCATGGATCGACAAATAAGTAGTCAGGATGACAGATCGAGAAGTGGATAAATAGAGGGTAGCTAGATAGACGTACGGATTTTAGCGTTGCCGCCTGACACGGGGTGACATTCACCATCACAGTTTCTCACTGCATGATGCGTGGAGCCTGCAGGATTTGACCTAAGGAAAACACTTCCGTCCTAGCGATCCTCCGCACGCGTTGCTCCCCACATCTAAGCCGATTGCCCGAAAGCTTCACGAAACATGTCTTCACGCCAGAGAATCTTGCAGCCAAAACTTGCGCACAGAACCTCGCATAAAGCACTTGCACAGAAAAACTTGCGCTGAGATTTTGCACAAAGAAACTTGCACACCAATCGCCCACAGAAGCACGTTTAGCGGCCAAAAAACACGCATGCGTCCTTCAATGCTTTCGGGCCACTCGTCGTCCATGCACATGGCCCAAACTCCCCCAAACAGTCATGGTGAAACTACGCAAGGCTCAGGTAGACGACAACCGTGTTGTTTCCACAGGCGCACATGAGTTACTAAGGAGTGACCCCAGGACCTTTTCTCGGCTCGAGTTGCACGAAGCAGGGCGAAGTCGAACAACTGGAGCCCAGCGACAAGTCCCATATTTGGAGGCAGCGCTTTGTGGGAGAGTCTTGACGGGCTTTGGAGTCTTGCAAGGCAGAATTGCTGGCGGCCAGCGACACGCCACAAAACTGCGAGAAGTCAGGCAGTTGAGCAGCATGTCCATGGATGCGTCGGTGTCTTGGACAAACGCCAGCTGGCTAGACCACCCAGCAGCAGGCTCAGCCTTTGCGCGCGCGACCTATGTGAGGCCCGTTCAGCATCATCTTGGCACAAGAGCTCGGGCTTGTGAGCTTCTAGGACCGCAGGCCGTTTGCGCATGGCAGGCTTGTACGCGCGGACGCTGCCCGAGGAGAGATGGGCCGCGTTTAGGCAGGCTGCGTCCAATGGACATGTTCAGCGTTGTGCGCCATGTGCCTAAAGTCCAGACAGGGCACGCTGACGGGCTGCGAACGCCTGTCTTGCATCCAAGTCTTTCGCGACGCTTGTCCGATCTGCATCACTGATGGCCGTGACGCGTCCTGGGCCGCTTATCCAGACTTTTCCAAGGCCGCAACACCCGTCCTCCTCTTCCTCCCCTGAATACGTCACAGCTGTACCCGGACTGCTCGGACCGCGGCATGGCTCTCTTCTCCAGGCGCGGAGTTTTCTTGGGAACCCCTCCGTTGTTTCATTTATCGCTCGCCGCTGGCTTGCTTCTTGCCGGCTGCTGCGTGGGCCAGTGCTGGGGGAACTAGTTGCTCTAGCCTATTCCGCCCAGTTCGTGCGCTTTGCCGGCGTCTCTGGTGCCGCAGCGCCCCCTTTCCCTGTCTCGCGCGAATTGCATACATACACCATTTGTTGCATTTCTTCACATCACATCACAGCACAGCGCCTTACATTACATTATATTACATTACATCACATCACAACACATCACAACACATTACAACATACACCACAAACAACACAGCACCGCACATTTCACTACTTTACATTGCATGTCTGCACATTACATTAAATTGCATCGCAGCACCCTACATTACATTACATTACATTGCATTGCATCACAGTACCGCACATTACATTACATTACATTACAGCACAACACAGTACAGTACATTTCGTCACGACACAGTACCGTGCACTACAATACGTTGAATTACATTACATTACAGCACATTGCGTTGCATTACATTGCATGCATTGCAGTACATTACAGTACTCTACATTGCGTTACATTGCACTCACAGCGCTGCACACTACAATGCACTACATCACATTACATCACAGCGCCGCACATTACATTTCTTTGCCTTGCAGTTAGTTTCCTTACATCGCAACACCGCACACTTCCTTTACACTACACTACACTACACTACCTTAAATTACAATACATATCTTCACATGACATGACAGCACCATACACTACAGCACATTACACTACTTTACATTGCATTTCTGCACATTACATAAATTGCATCGCAGCACCCTACATTACATTACATTACATTACGTTACATTACATTACGCTACGCTACGCTACGTTACATTGTATTTCAAGACATTTCCTTGCATCGCACAACATTATAACATTACACGCACAACAACGTCTTGCATTATGCGCATTAAGTCACATTCATACACACATAAACGTGGATGCAGGGATGCATGCACGTCGGGATCGATGGATAATTGATGCATGCATGCTTGGGGAAGTATGCATAGCTATGTGCATGACCTGCACTCAAACAGCACGTTTACATGGTCCGTAAAGGAAGCTGGCTGGCAAGCTGCTGGCTGGCTGGCTGTGGCTGGCTGGCTGTGGCTGGCTGTGGCTGGCTGTGGCTGGCCTGTGGCTGGCTGTGGCTGGCTGTGGCTGGCCTGTGGCTGGCTGGCTGGCTGTGGCTGGCTGGCTGGCTGGCTGTGGCTGGCTGGCTGTGGCTGGGTGGCTGGCTGTGGCTGGCTGGCTGGCTGTGGCTGGCCGTATGGCTCCTTGTTGAGGCAGGCTGACTGACATAGGACAAACCGAAAGATGTCACTGTTTCCAAGAAGGGCATGGTCCAGTAGTCTGAAAATGCACAACCTGAACCACAAAATGCGCAACCTGAACCCACGCACTGCTGTTCTCAGATTCTTATAGCTTTGCCGAAGGTTGGGGCTTCCCTAAAGCCCGGGCCAAGCCAAAAGGGCAGCGCCTTGAAGAGGCAGGTGGCATCCAAAAAGCTCATGACGTCGCTGGCGGCTGGGGCATCGCCCAGCGACAGCGCCTTCTGCAACAAACATGCAGCGATCTCAGGGCCCAGGGGCTCCTCGGAGCGGAGAACGGGCGTCCCCCCAAACAGAAAGCGCTAGGTCTGACGGACGGCAACGAGGATTTTGGACCTCACCACCGTGCCATGTGAAGCAAATCCTATGAATAGCTAAAAAGAATCGACGACGGCAAGAACACGTTCGCGACCACTGCCGCGCTGCATGCAAATACGAAGCCTGTGCCCATCATGTGTGTAACGTCTACGAACACGGTACCAATGCATTGCATAGGCTGTTTTTGTCGTTGTCGTGGTTGTTTTCTGTGGCAATACGAACGCCTGGGTGTAGGGATGATATCAGAACGGCGTCCACAAAATGCCGACAACTTCCAAAGTAATGGCCTTCAAAAATGTTTTATGAAACTCTCAATGAATCGGTTTGCCGCCTAGAGCTATCAAGCAAACCCGAACGTGAAGCTCAAAGCAACTAAATAGCCAATGTCACAGGATAACGACAGAAAGCGTGTTCATTTCCAACACCTAATGGTCATGAAGAACACACACGTGCACGGCGCAGCACTGCACGAAGCGAATCGTCAACTGACAAATCATCAACATGATAAACGACGTATGCATCCTGTGACATTTGATTTGGGATTTGCTTTGTTTTACGTCGCTGTCTGTTTTTGGTTCACTTGGGGGGTAAGAAGGAATCCTGTACAGCACAGCACTTTCTAGCAAGAGCGCACGCATTCACACAGCCACCGCAATATCACCAAAGTCCCCTTGGCATCTTTTAACACCCCATCAGCAGGCTGTTTGGAGGGTTATATAGGGTTTGTTCCGGGTAGTGGGCTTGTTGTTTGTTTAGGGTGGGCCTGGATATTGACGTGAGGCTTGGGTGGGAATAGGGTGGGTTTAGGTAAGCTCAGGCTTGGGTTCAGGGTCTGGGGTTAGGGTTGGTTTAGAGTGGGTTTAGGGGGCTGTATGGTTGCTTTAGGGCCAGAAAGCCAGGCCGGAGAATATCAAAATCAAAAACTGGAACGAATCTGTCAAAATGGTTTCCTAATTTCACGGTAGAACAAATGCAAAACAGAATGAAATCTATAGCGTCACCATGACAGTTGGTTGACCTTATGTTGTCAGAGGGAGAACAAACAACAAAGAATGTAGGCAAATGGATGACTAGAGTAAGCAATGTAATGCGTGTGCCGTGCTAATTCTGCTGTTGGAGTTACAAATGTTAGACATGTCAAGCTTGCACAAGTCTATATTTGAGAAATGTGCACGCAACAACAAAAAAACTTAGGCGAACTGCAAAAACCGGATGCAGTTGCCAAACAAGCTAAACAACGCATTGCTAATCACAGAATCGTTGAGGGGGAGGAGGGTAAATGGGGCCCTTCATTGCTGTGCTGCTTGTGGCTTTTTCGCACTGGTAGAATCTCTGAGTATCTGGCAACCTGGCAAAAAAACGATTGGATTGCAAAAAGCTTGAGGTACAGGCTTGATGCATTTTGCAGCCTAACAGGCCTTGCACATCAGGCTGTGATGTGCAGTACGTGTGATGTATGTGTTGTGTGTGTGTCTCTGTTTTGATGTATTTGTTATGTTTGATGCGTGCGTGATGCCTTATGCTGCATGTGGCAGGCAAATTGGGTGATATGGTTGATGTGTTGTCTGCTTCTTTTGTTAGTTGATGTTTGCTTTGTCGTGTGCACACACTGTCCAAGAGCCCAAGACGGAAATTACCACAATTTGACTGCTTCGTCTTTCGTCTGGGGCTTCAGCCGGTTAGGGACTGGTTAGGGTAATGGCGACCAACGCGGCAATGGTGTGATTTAATGCGACAAACTCAGCCGCAGATCGCAACCTGACTTCCCAAATACCACACAACCACACAAATACATCCGCCAGGTGCAGAAACACTTTCTCATTTAAAACAAAGAATAAAATAAAATAAAACAAAATAAAATAAGATTAGGAAGTATCTGCTCTTTTTCGCAATTTTGTTAGCAAAGTCATTTTGAGCGGAATATTGAGCTTCAACGATCTTGAATGGCACATGATTTCAGGGGTCCCCAAAGGATTCGTTGAGTTACTTGGGCATCCTGAAGTGAAACACATGTGGTACGCTCAACAGAACAAGTCGCACAAGGTAGATTGTGTGTAAAAGCATGTAAAACCGCAACAAAATGCTACAAACCGTAGAGTACGCTTGTGAACCGGCACACGTCCGATTTGCAAAACTAAGCACACGGAAACACATGTACATTGTTGCCACCCACTCCCAAATTAAGATTTGTTGCAAACCTCAAGCATGGCCTCTTGAAGCCTCTCCGAGGCCTGCTGTTGAATAAATGAAATGAGGAACCAGGGAGGGAGATTAAAAGAAAACGTAGCAAGATAGAAAATAGAGGGCAAAATGACAGGTCAAGACAAAGACATATTAAAACAAGGGGCATCAATGAAACTCAAATACAACAAAGAAGGGAAGCATCCACACAGGAATAGTATTCACCATGAACGTTCACCTTGCGCACGAGTGTAAAGCTGTATTCTTTCTGCACGCAAGTTCTATTACTTCATAGGCCAAAGTCTAGCTATATTTGCCCCCCGCAAATCTTATGGCTGCTCACGTGTGAAGTGCTTGGCAGAGATGAGGGAAAGTCTCACGTTGCACCGCACAGAACAGGGATTCCGTCCTTGGGCGCACTCGTGAGGATCCGATCGTTGAGCACGAGGCGGCGTCGATGTCCCCAGCGTCTTGCGCGAGTGGAGTCCATCAAAAGCATGGCCTCTTTGCTGGGCACCCGTTGGCCTCCTGTGATGGCGCGCAGCCCGTTCCGGGCGCCGCCGGCCACACGGCCCGCGGCCTTCTTGGCGTTGGAGAAGCTGAAGACGTCCACCGGGTTGGATCTTGAGCTCCTATGGCGAACCCAAACCTTGTGGCAGCTGTGACCAATCGAACTGATCAAACCTCCCTCGAAACTTGCTACTGAGGTTGCCACGGATGTGTCACAGCTTTGGTTTGGCCCCGCCTCCAGGTGGCTGGCGTCTTCGGGGTGGCAACCTCTCGGGGCGACTGCTCAAGAGGTAGACGCGTCTCGTCCGTGTTCTGCTCGGTGGCCATAAGCCGCTGCAGGTTGGAGATCCAGGTCTCCCGCTCCTCGCTGTCAGCACAGCAGAAGACGAAGACCTTGAGGAAAGTGCTCACCTTGGCGCGATCGATCCGAGCTGCGCAACACGCATTTTCTGAGTCTAAGCCCGCCGCCTGCCATAGAAGGAAACGGCCCAGGAATTGCCCCGGCAATTCTTGGACTTGCAGTATCTCCGCTGCTTGGATACTGATCCGCGGCTTCTCGCAGTCGTAGGGCGTGAAGCATCGCAGGACACCGTCGGAGGACAGCCTCAGCAACTCCTCGCAGATTCTCCCTTCGAAGTGCACCGACCCCACCAGCGCCTCGCAGAAGGGTTACAAATGGCATTGGCTTACAAGGAACTACTGGCAAGAAGTGGTCACAAGTGTTTGGAATGTGGGCGACCTTGTGTTCTGACACAGGCCCGCACGTGTCTGGGATGCAATGCACTGGCAAACCTGGCATCTCAAGTTGCTTGGGAAAAGGTCTCAGCTGCTACCCTCCCTCACACTAACATAGCACTTATCAGGGAGTTCCTTTAAGAGGAAACTGATCTTCCAGATACACTCCCGCAGATGCTATGTTGGTTGGAGGAGGGGTACCACCCCCCCCAACTTTCGCAGACCTCCTTGACCACGCTGACCCGCCCTTGCCGCGCATGGGCGAAGGCCAGGCCGCAGACAGTGCTGTCGGCGGCCACGAAGAACCGCGGCGGCATCTTCGGCCACTGCCGCCGCAGGCCAATGGCCCCGGCGCGGTGCGTCACCTGCGCCCCACGCGGGCCGAGCGCAAGGCTTGGAGGCACGGGGTGAGGCTCACAACCGGGGTCGGGCCCTAGGGCATCTGAGCACGAGGTGAAAGGTTCGGAAACGGGCGCTGAGATTTGCTTTTTTTGGAAGGGGCAAGCGCTCAAAGCTCGAAGATTTATCACTTCAGGACTTTGGGACTCCAATTCTCACGAGCTTCAGCTGGCAGACTCACCGAGGCCGTCCGATCCCAAGAACATGTGTCCCTTTCCGAGAGCCGGAGATTGAACCGTTGATTGAGGTCCCTCAAGTGTGAGGTCAAACACAACAAGCTAAAGAATGCAAGACTGGCTTTGGGGTACAGCGCTTAGACGCTTAACAGGGCTTTACGTGATTCACAAGCGGAGATGGCAACTTATGAAGCATAATGGAAGGCAGGGCATCACATCTTGATTCACGCAAATTCCAAACTGGAATGCGTAGCCCAGAAAGCAAAATCGAAAAGCCAACACAAAAGGACTTGGCCTGTCCCGGGCTCAGAAAACGCTCGGCTCCGGATTCTTGAGAGGGCTGTGAAGTTTGTGAAGACAAGGAAGAGAACCAACCGTGCATATGGGCCAAGACTGGCCAAGAATTCGGGCTGCAGGTGCTGCACATTTTTTCAGCAAGGTAGACAGCGTGCTACCACCACGAACAAAGTTGAAGTGGTGCGGGGCCTTGAGCTAAATGCACGAATACTGTTGGGATCAACAACCGCCTAAACAAGAAACACACACACACAACCCAGAAGTTAGACAGCGAAGCCATCGGGTCAGCTTCGAAAGCCTCGAGATGATCCAAGGCAATTCATTCGATAGGGCCCTTCCACTGGAAAGACGGTGAGGTCCAGCAATGCGTCCGAGCATGGTCCAATGCCAATGGCCCGTTTGAAAGTTGTGTGGAAGGCCAAAACAAACAGAAAGAAGCCCAACTAGACCAGGAACGCCTCCCAAAAAGAGTACCATGATAGGATTAAGCAGTAGACAAAGCATCAACAACAAGTCGTTCACAATGAATGCAGGACACGGATTGACAAAAACGGCAGCATGTGGAACATAAACCCGAGGAATGCATCATACAGAACAGCCAGGTGCACTGTAGAACGTACAAATTTCATGCCGAGAGCAGAAGGCAGGATGCAAAATGGAGTTGGATACACCTTGGCCAGCAAGGGACACTGCAGGAATAGACAGCAACAGTATACAGCAGACTCGCAGACCAAAGCGAACGGTGAACGCTTGACATGCACTCGAATGATGTTTTGCACGAGGCAGCCAATGACGAAATAAGAACGTCTTGAAACACGAAGGATCCAACATGAAGGGAGCAGCTCTAACTAGCTGCCCGCACAAAAACGAGAAGGGGGAAGTATAAGACAGTTGAATCATGATTGGAGTCAGTAGAATGTATATTTTATTGTTTGCTTCACATGGAGTCATTGGTAAGATGCAAAACGTACCCATGAGATATCCCAAGTCTACCCGGCATCTGGTCGTCCAGCGCCTTCCGCGCCAGCCGCACCGGGCTGCTCACTTGGAGGGCGGGTTCCACCGGCGAGGGGTCGTCGGTCTCCCCCGGCTCCGGCGTCATCGCGCCGGCGGCGGCCTGCAAGACCACGTTCCTGGCCAGCGGGCCGCCCAGCTCCCGTTTTCCCCCGGAGGGTTGAGTTGGAAGCTCTATGTTGGCCCCGGATTTTCTTTAAACCCCTGTTTATTGATATGGGGGTGTCCTTGGTTGTAGTGAGGATTCATGGAACAGCCCAAGATTAATTAGCAGAGGTTTGTTAATCCGATCCCATCCAACGTGGAACCTGTCTCAGAGGCATGCAGGGGTCCAAAGACGATTTCCCACAAATGGGCCCCTCTGGTGGGTTCCATGTTTGTGGACAGGTGACATATGTCGAAGCTTGGAAACACAAGACCCATCGGCGAAATGAGCGGCAAGGCCTCAGCTTGGAGTCATCTTGTGAGAGGTGGTCGACCACGACGGCCCGGAACTGCTCCAGCGTTTTCACTGCGCAGCATGTGTACCTCCCAGACTCCCCACGCCTTCCGACTCTCAGCTTGGAGTCATCTTGTGAGAGGTGGTCGACCACGACGGCCCGGAACTGCTCCAGCGTTTTCACTGCGCAGCATGTGTACCTCCCAGACTCCCCACGCCTTCCGACTCGCCGCGCCCCGATTTTTTGGCCGGAACCCTGCAGTAAAACATGCCTCCAGCTTGGCCAGCCGAACATCGAAGTTGCATAGAGCCAGAGATGAGACAAAAGCTATTGGAGCCAGAGGGGCGCAAAGAAAAACTAGAGAGAAGCGGGGAAGAACTTTGAAGCCGGGAAGCAGCCGAATAAAAAGCCAGAAAATAACACAGGAAAGATCGGAGGAATAAGAATAGACGGTGCAAAAGGGGAAGGGCGGCCGATGAACTTGCTGGCCTCCCTCACCATGCTTGCCTGTTCCCACAACAAAGGCGTCAAATGACTTCCTTCCCGCAAGCGACATCTGCCCTAAACATCCCCAAAAACACCAAACTAGAGGACGATTGGCCCCAAAGCATTTTTCCCCAAGCGCTTCCCATCATATGCTTTTCCAGCCGCGGAGACGCCCTTTTACATCGATGCAACAGCTTCTGCAAAGCAGGCTCGTGCAACTGGCTCTATGTAACTTGACTCTATGCAACTTGGCTCTGTGCAACTTGGCTCTGTGTCACTTGGCTCTGTGCCACTTGGCTCTGTGCAACTTGGCTCTGTGCAACTTGGCTCTGTGCAACTTGGCTCTATGTAACTTGGCTCTGTGCAAGTTGGCTCTGTGCCACTTGGCTCTATGCAACTTGGCTCTATGTAGCTTGGCTCTATGTAACTTGGCTCTGTGCAACTCTGGGTAACTTGGCTCTACGTAAATTGGCTCTATGGTAACTTGGCTCTATGGTAAATTGTCTCTATGGTAACTTGGCTCTATGTAACTTGGCTCTGTGTAACTTGGCTCTATGTAACTTGGCTCTATGTAACTTGGCTCTATGTAACTTGGCTCTATGTAACCTGGCTCTGTGTAACTTGGCTCTATGTAACTTGGCTCTATGCAACTTGGCTCTATGTAACTTGGCTCTGTGCAAGTTGGCTCTGTGCCACTTGGCTCTATGCAACTTGGCTCTATGTAGCTTGGCTCTATGTAACTTGGCTCTGTGCAACTCTGGGTAACTTGGCTCTACGTAACTTGGCTCTATGGTAACTTGGCTCTATGGTAAATTGTCTCTATGGTAACTTGGCTCTATGTAACTTGGCTCTGTGTAACTTGGCTCTATGTAACTTGGCTCTATGTAACTTGGCTCTATGTAACTTGGCTCTATGTAACCTGGCTCTGTGTAACTTGGCTCTATGTAACTTGGCTCTATGCAACTTGGCTCTATGTAACTTGGCTCTATGTAACTTGGCTCTATGCAACTTGGCTCTGTGCAACTTGGCTCCGTGCAAGTTGGTCTGTGCAAGTTGCTCTGCGCAAGTGCTTTGCGCAAGTGCTCTGTGCAATTCGCAGAGCGCAAGTTGCTCTGCGCAAGTGCTGCAGGAGCTGTGGGAATGTACTTTGCGTACTATTTTTGTACTTAAAAGTTGCGATTTTCCAGCCGGAGCTGCGGGAGCACGCTCCGCATACTCGTCTGTACTTAAAAGTTGCGATTTTCCAACCGGAGCTGCGGGAGCACGCTCCGCATACTACGTCTGTACTTAAAAGTTGCGATTTTCCAGCCGGAGCTGCAGGAGCACGCTCCGCGTACTACGTTTGTACTTAAAAGCTGCGATTTTCAAGCCGGAGCTGCCGCGGACCAGGGGGGAATCGAACCCGCGAACGCGGGATTGCGAAAGCAGGCGCGCGAGCCACGAGACAAC
>CAUJNA010002898.1:0-15507 GCA_963377175.1 Effrenium voratum | reverse complement strand
GTGGGGAGTGCAAGGCTTGTAGGAAGATAAAGGCTGGCCTGGGGTAGAGCAGGCACGCGTGGCGCAAGCATGTGGCGAATGGAAAGGGTAAGGAATGGTTAGAACAAGGCAGAAGTTTGCAGACACGAACGCCACAAGCAACTAACGAATCTGTAGTGCATAGGAAGGCGCAGGGGAAGAGAAACCTCAACCAATCAACCATGTTCCGGGTAGACTGCGAGACAAGTCTATGGAGACTGTCAAGGAAGGGTGCAGAGGACAGCGCAAGCAGCCTATAGGAACGAGTGGCAGCCACACGTGGGGAACGCAAAGTAAGAGTGACATTGGGGCGACACGAATAAGACGTTGGGTGGATACAGAGGGCACAAGCTTGCGGGGAAGGCAAGAGAAAGACGCACCAAGCGCCGGGCAGACACGATTGGCACTCGCGCAGCGGGCTGCAAGTTAGCGCGCGGGGACTGCCAGGCTTGTAGGAAGGCAAAGGCCAGCCAAGCGTCGGGCAGGCACGCGTGGCGTGAGCATGTGGGGAACTCAAAGGGCCAGAAAAGGCTAGGCCAAGGAAGAAGTTTGTGGGGGTCGCTAAGTGTGGCGCAGACAGGAATGCTTGAAGCACCTGCACGAGCTGGACACAGCCACGCACAGTTGTTTATCCGGCCAAGATCCTGGGCCACGTCCTACATTGAGGAGCGGGCTCAGTGTGAGTGCGTGAGGGAATGTTGTATACGGCGCACATGGAAGCGAGGGGAAGAGAAGGACTAATGGCGTACTGGGGCAACGCGCATGAGACTTTGCGCAGACACAGATGGCAGAAGCTCGTGGGCAAGGCAAGAGAAGGACATAATAAGTGGCGGGCAGACCTGCGTGGCACGTACGGTGGGGGCTGCAAGTACCGAGCAGAGCAGACATGAGTGCTAGAAGCACCTGCACAAGCTGGACACAGCCTCACACCTTGTGGCGTTTATCCGGCCAAGGTGGGGAATCCAAGACAAAGAGCAACCGAGTGTCGGGCAGACACAAATGGCATAAGCGCGTGAAGGCAAGAGAAAGACGCACCAAGCGTCGGACAGACACGATTGGCACGCGCGATGAGGGCTGCAAAGTAGCATGTGGGGAGTGCAAGGCTTGTAGGAAGACAAAGGTTGGCCTGGGGTTGAGCAGGCACGCGTGGCGCAAGCATGTGGCGAATGGAAAGGGTAAGGAAAGGTTAGAATAAGGCAGAAGTTGCAGACACGAACGCCACAAGCAACTGGCGAATCTGTAGTGTATAGGAAGGCGCAGGGGAAGAGAAACCTCAACCAATCAATCATGTTCCGCGTAGACTGCGAGACAAGTCTATGGAGACTGTAAAGGAAGGGTGCAGAGGACAGCGCAAGCAGCCCGTAGGCACGAGTCGCAGCCGCACGTGGGGAACGCAAAGTAAGAGTGAAATTGGGGCGACACGAACAAGACGTTGGGTGGATACAGAGGGCACAAGCTTGCGGGGAAGGCAAGAGAAAGACGCACCAAGCGCCGGGCAGACACGATTGGCACGCGCGCAGCGGGCTGCAAGTTAGCGCGCGGGGACTGCCAGGCTTGTAGGAAGACAAAGGCCAGCCAAGCGTCGGGCAGGCGCGCGTGGCGTGAGCATGTGGGGAACTCAAAGGGCCAGAAAAGGCTAGGCCAAGGAAGAAGTTTGTGGGGGTCGCTAAGTGTGGCGCAGACAGGAATGCTTGAAGGGAATGTTGTATACGGCGCACATGGAAGAGCAACCGAGTGTCGGGTAGACACGAATGGCATAAGCGCGTGAAGGCAAGAGAAAGATACACCAAGCTTCGGACAGATACGATTGGCGCGTGCGATGAGGGCTGCAAAGTAGCACGTGGGGAGTGCAAGGCTTGTAGGAAGACAAAGGCTGGCCTGGGGTTGAGGAGGCACGCGTGGCGCAAGCATGTGGCGAATGGAAAGGGTAAGAAAAGGTTAGAACAAGGCAGAAGTTTGAAGACACGAGCGCCACAAGCAACTGGCGAATCTGTAGTGTATAGGAAGGCGCAGGGGAAGAGAAACCCTAACCAATCAATCATGTTGCGCGTAGACTGCGAGACAAGTCTGTGGAGACTGGCAGAGGACAGCGCAAGCAGCCCACAAAGCAAGTGTGAAATTGGGGCGACACGAATAAGACTTTGAGCGCCGGGCAGACACGATTGGCACGCGCGCAGGGGGCTGCAAGTTAGCGCGCGGGGACTGCCAGGCTTGTAGGAAGGCAAAGGCCAGTCAAGCGTCGGGCCGGCACGCGTGGCGTAAGCATGTGGGGAACTCAAAGGGCCAGAAAAGGCTAGGCCAAGGAAGAAGTTTTGACCATGTCGCTAAGTGTCGCAGACAGAATGCTTGAAGCACCGCACGAGCTACAGCCACAGCACAGTTGTTTATATTTCGGCGGCCAAGTGCTGGGCCACTTCCCTACATTGAGGAGGCGGCTCAGGTTGGAGTGCTGATGAATGTTTATACGGAGCGCAAAACATGGAAGCGAGGGGAAGAGACGGACTAATGGCGTGCTGGGGCAACGCGCATGAGACTTTGTGCAGACACAGATGGCAGAAGCTCGTGGGAAAGGCAAGAGAAGGACATAATAAGTGGCGGGCAGACCTGCGTGGCACGTATGCAGACACGAACGCCACAAGCAACTGGCGAATTTGTAGTGTATAGGACGGCGCAGGGGAAGAGAAACCCTAACCAATCAATCATGTTGCGCGTAGACTGCGAGACAAGTCTGTGGAGACTGGGCAGAGGACAGCGCAAGCAGCCCACAAAGCAAGTGTGAAATTGGGGCGACACGAATAAGACGTTGAGCGCCGGGCAGACACGATTGGCACACGCGCGCAGGGGCATAACGCGCAGCGCGCAACGGACAGCCAAAAACGAAAGGAAGACAGAGGCCCAGTCAAGCGTCCGGCGCCATTAGCAAGCATGCGTAAGCATGTTGGGAACTCAAAGGGCTAGGAACAGGCTAGTGAAAGGAAGAAGTTATGTGGGGGGTCCGCACAAGGTTGGCGCAGACATGAATGCCTTGACGCACCCTTGCAACAAAGCTGGAACACAGCCACCACAAGTTTTTATCCCGGCCAAGGTGCTGGTCCACGTCCTACATTGAGGGCGGGCTCAGTTGAATGCGTGAAGGGAATGTTGTATACGGCGCACATGGAAGCGAGGGGAAGAGAAGAACTAATGACGTGCTGGGGCAACGCGCATGAGACTTTGCGCAGACACAGATGGCAGAAGCTCGTGGGAAAGGCAAGAGAAGGACATAATAAGTGGCGGGCAGACACGCATGGGAGGTACGGTGGGGGCTGCAAGTACTGAGCAGAGCAGACATGAGTGCTAGAAGCACCTGCACAAGCTGCACACAGCCTCACACTTTGTGGCGTTTATCCGGCGAAGGTGGCGAATCCAAGACAAAGAGCAACTGAGTGTCGGGCAGACTCGAATGGCATAACTGCGTGAAGGCAAGAGAAAGACGCACCAAGCGTCGGTCAGACACGATTGGCACGCGCCATGAGGGCTGCAAAGTAGCACGTGGGGAGTGCAAGGCTTGTAGGAAGACAAAGGCAAGCTGGACACAGCCTCACACCTTGTGGCGTTTATCTGGCCAAGGTGGGGAAACTAAGACAAAGAGCAACCGAGTGTCGGGCAGACACGAATGGCATAAGCGCGTGGAGGCAAGAGAAAGACGCACCAAGTGTTGGACAACGCGCATGAAAGGCAAGAGAAGGATATAATAAGTGGCGGGCAGACACGCAGGGCAGGAACGGCGGGGGTTGCAAGGACCGAGCAGAGCAGACATGAGTGCCAGAAGCACCTGCACAAGCTGGACACAGCTTCACACCTTTTGGCATTTATCCGCCCAAGGTGGGGAATCCAAGACAAAGAGCAACCAAGTGTCGGGCAGACACGAATGGCAGAAGCGCGTGAAGGCAAGAGAAAGACGCACTAAGCGTCGGACAGACACGATTGGCACGCGCGAGGAGGGCTGCAAAGTAGCACGTGGGGAGTGCAAGGCTTGTAGGAAGACAAAGGCTGGCCTGGGGTAGAGCAGGCACGCGTGGCGCAAGCATGTGGCGAATGGAAAGGGTAAGGAAAGGTTAGAACAAGGCAGAAGTTTGCAGACACGAACGCCACAAGCAACTAACGAATCTGTAGTGTATAGGAAGGCGCAGGGGAAGAGAAACCTCAACCAATCAACCATGTTCCGGGTAGACTGCGAGACAAGTCTATGGAGACTGTAAAGGAAGGGTGCAGAGGACAGCGCAAGCAGCCTATAGTAACGAGTGGCAGCCACACGTGGGGAACGCAAAGTAAGAGTGAAATTGGGGCGACACGAATAAGACGTTGGGTGGATACAGAGGGCACAAGATTGCGGGGAAGGCAAGAGAAAGACGCACCAAGCGCCGGGCAGACACGATTGGCACGCGCGCAGCGGGCTGCAAGTTAGCGCGCGGGGACTGCCAGGCTTGTAGGAAGACAAAGGCCAGCCAAGCGTCGGGCCGGGCGTAAGCATGTGGGGAACTCAAAGGGCCAGAAAAGGCTAGGCCAAGGAAGAAGTTTGTGGGGGTCGCTAAGTGTGGCGCAGACAGGAATGCTTGAAGCACCTGCACGAGCTGGACACAGCCACGCACAGTTGTTTATCCGGCCAAGGTGCTGGGCCACGTCCTACATTGAGGAGCGGGCTCAGCGTGAGTGCGTGAGGGAATGTTGTATACGGCGCACATGGAAGCGAGGGGAAGAGAAGGACTAATGGCGTGCTGGGGCAACGCGCATGAGACTTTGCGCAGACACAGATGGCAGAAGCTCGTGGGAAAGGCAAGAGAAGGACATAATAAGTGGCGGGCAGACCTGCGTGGCACGTACGGCGGGGCTGCAAGTACCGAGGAGAGCAGACATGAGTGCTAGAAGCACCTGCACAAGCTGGACACAGCCTCACACCTTGTGGCGTTTATCCGGCCAAGGTGGGGAATCCAAGACAAAGAGCAACCGAGTGTCGGGCAGACACGAATGGCATAAGCGCGTGAAGGCAAGAGAAAGACGCGCCAAGCGTCGGACAGACACGATTGGCACGCGCGATGAGGGCTGCAAAGTAGCACATGGGGAGTGCAAGGCTTGTAGGAAGACAAAGGCTGGCCTGGGGTTGAGCAGCCACGCGTGGCGCAAGCATGTGGCGAATGGAAAGGCTAAGGAAAGGTTAGAACAAGGCAGAAGTTTGCAGACACGAAGGCAGAAGTTTGCAGACACGAACGCCACAAGCAACTGGCGAATCTGTAGTGTATAGGAAGGCGCAGGGGAAGAGAAACCTCAACCAATCAATCATGTTCCGAGTAGACTGCGAGACAAGTCTATGGAGACTGTAAAGGAAGGGTGCAGAGGAGGACAGCGCAAGCAGCCCATAGGCACGAGTGGCAGCCGCACGTGGGGAATGCAAAGTAAGAGTGAAATTGGGGCGACACGAATAAGACGTTGGGTGGATACAGAGGGCACAAGCTTGCGGGGAAGGCAAGAGAAAGACGCACCAAGCGCCGGGCAGACACGATTGGCACGCGCGCAGCGGGCTGCAAGTTAGCGCGCGACTGGGCTTGTAGGAAGACAAAGGCCAGCCAAGCGTCGGGCAGGCACGCGTGGCGTGAGCATGTGGGGAACTCAAAGGGCCAGAAAAGGCTAGGCCAAGGAAGAAGTTTGTGGGGGTCGCTAAGTGTGGCGCAGACAGGAATGCTTGAAGGGAATGTTGTATACGGCACACATGGAAGAGCAACCGAGTGTCGGGTAGACACGAATGGCATAAGCGCGTGAAGGCAAGAGAAAGACACACCAAGCGTCGGACAGACACGATTGGCGCGTGCGATGAGGGCTGCAAAGTAGCACGTGGGGAGTGCAAGGCTTGTAGAAAAACAAAGGCTGGCCTGGGGTTGAGCAGCCACGCGTGGCGCAAGCATGTGGCGAATGGAAAGGGTAAGAAAAGGTTAGAACAAGGCAGAAGTTTGCAGACACGAACGCCACAAGCAACTGGCGAATTTGTTGTGTATAGGAAGGCGCAGGGGAAGAGAAACCCTACTATAAGGGTTCGTTACCAGTTATAAGTCATGGTTGCAGCAGTTGATTCAGTTGGTCACCAGTTGCATCAGTTGCTAACTGGGATAACTGCTTTAGTGCTGACGAGCTGCGTGAAATTCAAAACAGTTAAAACAGTTATTTTTTAGGGTTGAAAGCAGTTAAAGCAGTTAAAACAGTTATATGTTTTAGTGATTTCCTAGCTTTTGCAAGCCAACAGTTGTAGAATACAGAATGTTGTGCAATTATTGATATATTTGCACAGATAACCGCTAAATAGCATTGAAACCTTGTATACACGTATAGAAATTATGAGACTTGGATGTTTGCAGGCGGCAGTGCCGCTCGAGCCATTCCACGAGTTTAGACACCAGGGAGATTTTTTACCAGCTACCACCTACTGCCTTTGTGTCCTGCCATACCACGAGTTTAGACCAGGGAAATTTCTCACCAGCTACTGCTGCTCACCGACTGCCTTTGTGTCCTGCCATACCACGAGTTTTGGCCAGGGAGATTTCTCACCAGCTACTGCTGCCCACCTACTGCCTTTCAAATTTGCATCCTGCCACCCCACCAGTTTAGACCAAACAGATTTCCAACCAGCTACTGCTGCTCACCTACTGCCTTTGAAATTTGTATCCTGCCACCCCACCAGTTTAGACCCTGGATATTTCCCACCAGCTACTGCTGCTCACCTACTGCCTTTCAAAATTATATCCTGCCATCCAACCAGTTTAGGCCAAACAGACTTCCCGCCAGCTACTGGCCCTCACCTACTGCAGTTGAAATTTGTATCCTGCCATCCCACCAGTTTAGACCAGGGAGATGTCTTGCCAGCTACTGCTGCTCACCTACTGCCTTTCAAATTTGCATCCTGCCATCCCACCAGGCAAATTTCTCACCAGCTACTGCTGCTCACCTATTGCCTTTGAAGTTTGTATCCTCTCCAACTACCGCTGCTCGCCTACTGCAATTGAAATTTGTATCCTGCCATCCCACCAGTTTAGACCAGGGAGATTTCCCACCAGCTACTGCTGCTCACCTACTGCCTTTGAAATTTTGTACCCTGTTACCCCACCAGTTTAGACCAGGGAGATTTCCCACCAGTACTGCTGCTCACCTACTGCCTTGGAAATTTGTATCCAGATTTCCCACCAGCTACTGCTGCTCAACTACTGCTGTTGAAATTTGCATCCTGCCATCCCACCAGTTTAGACCAAACAGCCTTTCCACCAGCTACTGCTGCTCACCTACTGCCTCTGAAATTCCTGTCATCCCACAAGTTTGGACCAGGCAGATTCTCTTACCAGCTGCTGCTGCTCATCTATTCCCTTTGTACCCTGCCATCCCACAAGTTTAGGCCTCACCAGCTACTGCTGCTCATCTGCCCCTTGTCCGAAATTTTCGGCAACAAAAATGGAACTTTGAGCCCCGAAAAAAAACCCACGACACGCCACGACACACCACGACACTTTCAGAAAACTGGCCCGGATCACAGCTAGAGGGATGTGTCTTAGAGGAAAAGTAGTAGCGACACACCCACGACACACCACGAAAAGCGCGCGGCCCAGAAAACCCACGACACGCCACGACACAGTTTGTATTTTTCAGAATTTGTGTGATGTGTCGTGGTGTGTCGTGGTGTGTCGTGGGCTTTCTGGTCTTCATGGCCCTTTGCAGACGCCTGTGTGTCGCTGCTACTACTTTTCCTCTAAGAGACATCTCTCTAGCTACGATCCGGGCCAGTTTTGTGGCGTGTCGTGGGTTTTTTCGAGACTCAAAGTTCCATGTTTTTTGCCGAAACTTTCGGACAGGGTGCAGATGAGCAGAAGTAGCTGGTGAGAAATCTGCCTGGCCAAAACTTGTGGAATGGCAGGGTACAAAGGGAGTAAATGAGCAGCAGCAGCTGGTAAGAGAATCTGCCTGGTCCAAACTTGTGGGATGACAGGATACAAGTTTCAGAGGCAGTAGGTGAGCAGCAGTAGCTGGTGAGAAATTGTCCTGGTCTAAACTCGTGCAGGTGAGCAGCAGTAGCTGGTGGGAAATCTGTTTGGTGTATATAATCTGGTGGGATGGCAGGCTACGAATTTCAAAGGCAGTAGGTGAGCAGCAGTAGCTGGTGGGGAATCTTTCTGGTCTAAACTGAGCGCCGGGGCCAAGCTGCGCGTTGCGAAGATGGCGACCACGTCGCGCGTGACGGTCTGCAAAAGCGATGTTCTCATCGAGCTCGACGCAGCACGGGCCTTTCTTGTGGAGACCTGCTTCGCGTGTGACGCTGAGCTCTTGCTTCTGGTGAAGGAGTTGCGGCTGGACGCTTGGACTGGTGTATGTGCATGTCTCCTTTTCCTCGCTCGCTCGCTGCGGCCAGTCGCCGCGTGTTTTCGTTCGCTCGTCGCGGCAGGCTGCTGCTCATTTTGTCTGCGGCAAGGCCGCGTGTGTTATACACGTTTTCGTTCCCTCGTTTGCGCAGGGCACCGCTCGTTTTGTCTGCGGCGAGGCCGCGTGCTTCACACGTTTTCGCTCCCTCGTTGCGGCAGGGTGCCGCGTGTATTTTGTTTGCGGCGAGGGCGCGTGCTTCCGGAGTCGACTGCGCGCGGCCAGCTTGCTTCGTGGTGGACGCTGGCTTCCTCGCAGCTGCGGGTGGTGCGGCCGCCGCGCAAGGCGCCCAAAGTGGTGGCTGTGGGAGTCGAGTGACCGGGCGCTATGCTTGCAGTGAAAAAGATGACTTCTTAATACATCATGCGGCGATGCCGCGTGCAATCGACAAAGGTACTTCTATATCAGATATATGTAAATTATATATTGAATAATCTCCAAATCCACTCAATTTTCGGAAAGAACTAGCCTTTTTTTGCACGCTCCTGGCTCTGAACACTTAAACACGCAGTTTGGTCTCATAAAGTTACAACCAGTTATCTCCAGTTAGCTAAAACAGTTAAAACCGTTAAAACAGTTAGTTTTTCGCTTTCATCCGTCTCAAAAAATAACTGTTTTAACTGTTTTAACTGTCCACATAACTGGTATAACTGCGTGAACTTCTATAACTGCAAACGAACCCTCATAGTAACCAATCAATCATGTTGCGCGTAGACTGCGAGACAAGTCTGTGGAGACTGGCAGAGGACAGCGCAAGCAGCCCACAAAGCAAGTGTGAAATTGGGGCGACACGAATAAGACGTTGAGCGCCGGCAGACACGATTGGCACGCGCGCAGGGGGCTGCAAGTTAGCGCGCGGGGACTGCCAGGCTTGTAGGAAGACAAAGGCCAGTCAAGCGTCGGGCCGGCACGCGTGGCGTAAGCATGTGGGGAACTCAAAGGGCCAGAAAAGGCTAGGCCAAGGAAGAAGTTTGTGGGGGTCGCCAAGTGTGGCGCAGACATGAATGCTTGAAGCACCTGCACAAGCTGGACACAGCCACGCACAGTTGTTTATCCGGCCAAGGTGCTGGGCCACGTCCTACATTGAGAGCGGGCTCCGGTGGCGAGTGCGTGAATGTTGGCATCCAGCGCACGTGGAAGCGGGGAAGAGAAGGGCAATGACGTGCCAGGGCAACGCGCATCAGACATGGACACGGATGGCGAAGCGCAAATGGAAAACAGAGAAGGACATGATAAATGGCGAGCAGACACGCATGGCACGTACGGTGGGGGCTGCAAGTACTGAGCAGAGCAGACATGAGTGCTAGAAGCACCTGCACAAGCTGCACACAGCCTCACACTTTGTAGCGTTTATCCGGCCAAGGTGGCGAATCCAAGACAAAGAGCAACTGAGTGTCGGGCAGACACGAATGGCATAACTGCGTGAAGGCAAGAGAAAGACGCACCAAGCGTCAGACAGACACGATTGGCACGCGCCATGAGGGCTGCAAAGTAGCACGTGGGGAGTGCAAGGCTTGTAACAAAACAAAGGCAAGCTGGACACAGCCTCACACCTTGTGGCGTTTATCTGGCCAAGGTGGGGAAACCAAGACAAAGAGCAACCGGGTGTCGGGCAGACACGAATGGCATAAGCGCGTGAAGGCAAGAGAAAGACGCACCAAGTGTTGGACAACGCGCATGAAAGGCAAGAGAAGGATATAATAAGTGGCGGGCAGACACGCAGGGCAGGAACGGCGGGAGTCGCAAGTACCGCGCAGAGCAGACATGAGTGCCAGAAGCACCTGCACAAGCTGGACACAGCCTCACACCTTGTGGCATTTATCCGCCCAAGGTGGGGAATCCAAGACAAAGAGCAACCAAGTGTCGGGCAGACACGAATGGCAGAAGCGCGTGAAGGCAAGAGAAAGACGCACTAAGCGTCGGACAGACACGATTGGCACGCACGAGGAGGGCTGCAAAGTAGCACGTGGGGAGTGCAAGGCTTGTAGGAAGACAAAGGCTGGCCTGGGGTAGAGCAGGCACGCGTGGCGCAAGCATGTGGCGAATGGAAAGGGTAAGGAAAGGTTAGAACATGGCAGAAGTTTGCAGACACGAACGCCACAAGCAACTAACGAATCTGTAGTGTGTAGGAAGGCGCAGGGGAAGAGAAACCTCAACCAATCAACCATGTTCCGGGTAGACTGCGAGACAAGTCTATGGAGACTGTAAAGGAAGGGTGCAGAGGACAGCGCAAGCAGCCTATAGGCACGAGTGGCAGCCACACGTGGGGAACGCAAAGTAAGAGTGAAATTGGGGCGACACGAATAAGACGTTGGGTGAATACAGAGGGCACAAGCTTGCGGGGAAGGCAAGAGAAAGACGCGCCAAGCGCCGGGCAGACACGATTGGCACGCGCGCAGCGGGCTGCAAGTTAGCGTGCGGGGACTGCCAGGCTTTGTCCAAACAAAGGCCTCCGCCCACTCCCGTCTCACGGCCTTTTGGCATGTGGGGAACCTCAAAGGGCCAAGGCTGACCAAGAAGGATTTTGTCGGTCGCAGAGTGGCGCGGAGCATGAATGCTTGAAGAGGTCTTTGTATTTCAGCGCACAGGAAGCGAGGAAGAAGAAGGACTAATGACGTGCTGGGGCAACGCGCATGAGACTTTGCGCAGACACAGATGGCAGAAGCTCGTGGGAAAGGCAAGAGAAGGACATAATAGGTGGCGGGCAGACACGCATGGCAGGTACGGTGGGGGGCTGCAAGTACCGAGCTGAGCAGACATGAGTGCCAGAAGCACCTGCACAAGTTGGACACAGCCTCACACCTTGTGGCGTTTATCCGGCCAAGGTGGGGAATCCAAGACAAAGAGCAACCGAGTGTCGGGCAGACACGAATGGCATAAGCGCGTGAAGGCAAGAGAAAGACGCACCAAGCGTCGGACAGACACGATTGGCACGCGCGATGAGGGCTGCAAAGTAGCACGTGGGGAGCGCAAGGCTTGTTAGAACAAGGCAGAAGTTTGCAGACACGAACGCCACAAGCAACTGGCGAATTTGTAGTGTATAGGAAGGCGCAGGGGAAGAGAAACCCTAACCAATCAATCATGTTCCGCGTAGACTGCGAGACAAGTCTGTGGAGACTGTAAAGCAAGGGCGCAGAGGACAGCGCAAGCAGCCCACAAAGCAAGTGTCAAATTGGGGCGACACGAAGAAGACGTCGAGCGCCGGGCAGACACGATTGGCACGCGCGCAGGGGGCTGCAAGTTAGCGCGCGGGGACTGCCAGGCTTGTAGGAAGACAAAGGCCAGCCAAGCGTCGGGCAGGCACGCGTGGCGTAAGCATGTGGCGTAAGCTGTGCAAAGCTACAGAGAAAGCGCGCCGACCCCGCGCGCATCCAGCGCGAAGAATGCGGCAAGTGTCGCGAAGAGCGGCGCTCGAAAGCACTCGTCGCCATGGCAGAGAGCGACCCACGTTTTCAGACAGATTTCCACGAGGCGACCTGCATTTTCGCCACCAACAACGTGAAGTACCACGTGAACCGCAAGCGCGCGCAAATTTGCAGCAGAGAAGCGCCAGAGACTCTACTACGCTATCGCAGAAGATCGCGCCTCAGCAGAGGTGCTAGCAGAAAAGCCTCGTCTGGACGAAGACAAGGTGACCTGGCTGCAACGCCACGATCGCGAAGCTGGAGACCTCTACGGCACCTTGCCACTGTGCATTGGCATGCCTGTAGCTGCCACAGACCACTTGGATCGAGAGAGGGGCGTGCTGCGTGGATGTTCGGGACGAGTTTGCGGCTGGACGCACGACATCCCAAACGCCGAGCCCAGCAAAGAAGATGGAGAAGCCCGCTTCTGGACGAAATTGCCCACCGCAGTGCACGTGCAATTCAAAACCAAGCGAAAGTGGCGCGTGAAGGGTATGGGAGACGACTGCATCCTTCCAGTCGCACCAGTTCGCCGCGCCTGGCACTTAGATCATCGTCGGAAATATCCGAAGCTCAAGGTTTCGCGGAGACAGCTCCCGCTATGTCCGTACTTTGCCATCACCGCCCATGCAGCGCAAGGCTTGACCATGCGCGAAGGAGCCGTTGCTGACATCGCGATTCGACCTGGCGACGATCCTCTGACTTGCTACGTCGCCGTGACGCGCGTGGAAGGGCGAGAACGCCTGCTCATATTTCGTCCTTTTGCCCTGGCGCCTTTCCAGCGCGGAGACGACGCGGGGCGAAACCTATTGCTCCAAGTATGGAGAGGAGAAGCAATAGACTGGGAGAAGATTCGCGAACAGTACGTCGTCGAGAAGGCATGCAGCGAGTGCCGGGAACGCAAGGAGCCACGTGGGTACACAGCAGGTCAATGGAAGCGCGACGATGCGAGTCGTGTCTGTAAGGAATGCGTAGGCAGGCATGAAGCAAACGGTCATCCGTGGCAATGCTGTGTCTGCAAGTGCTGGCAGCCCACCGCCGCCTTCCACGAAAAATGGCAAGGCAGCAGAGCAACGCTGCAACGTGTGTGTCTGAACTGCAAAGAAACAAAACGATGCTTGAAGTGCGGGAAACTAAAGGAAAAGGCAGACTTCAGCGCAGCTGCTTGGCGCACACGCAACCTATGCCGACACACGTGTAAGACCTGCAGCAGCAAAGAGCGAGGCTCATGGACCTGCGCCAGCTGCGTAACATCACAACCAAAACGGCTCTTTGCGCGATACTTGCGACGACGCGGCGCCCAGCACGGCGATCAGACGTGCGACAAGTGTTTGGCGAAGCGCGACTTGAAGCAAACTGCACGCAGAGGTAAAGCGCGACTCGCAAGAACACAGGCAAAACGAAAACAAAGGATCCTAGCAGAGATTTGGCGTCTGGTGGGAGAAATGCGAGGAACACCACCAAGCAGCAGGAGCAGCAGCAGCAATTGCAACAAAGAAGCGCACGGCTATCCGTGACAAACTACAACTGCAGGAACATGCTTTCATCATCACCACGACGATCCTTCGATCATGCTTCCAAAAACCTGGCCACACGGGTTGAACATTCGTCTCTAGTGACTAGAGACCAAACCCGATAGATCCAAGGCGTTGCAAGCGTCTCAGCTATTGCAAACCCAAATGTAGTGCTGAGATTGCTGGTCTATCTTTAGAACGCCTTAAATCGGGAGGGGTACGAAGGGCTCCAGTTTTGGGGGGGGCCTGGCCAAAGCAGCTGGTACACATCGAGACGTGTGAGTATTCCTTTGGGAACCGGTAGATGACTGGGGTCCGCGGCACAGGGCGGCAGCCCTTATCACCAATAGTCATGATGATAATGGTGACTACCAACCTCTGCATCTCCAATCTCATCATCACCGTTGTCATCACCGATGATAACCATCATCGTGCATCCTCTGCATCACCAACAGTCATGATGATAATGATGACTACGCACCCTCTGCATCTCCAATCGGGTCTAACGGGACTTTTGAATCGTATATGAAAAAGATCCGTCGCCCATCATCATGCATCACTCATCATCGTCATCATCACAGTCAACATCATCGATGATAACCATCATCGTGCATCCTCTGCATCACCAACAGTCATGATGATAATGATGACTACGCGTGCATCCTCTGCATCACCAACAGTCATGAGGATAATGATGACTACGCACCCTCTGCATCTCCAATCTCATCATCTCCTCTGCATCACCAACAGTCATGATGATAAAGATGACTACGCACCCTCTGCATCTCCAATCGGGTCTAACGGGACTTTTGAATCGTATATGAAAAACATAAAGATATCATAGCCGTCGCTCATCATCGTCATCATCACGGTCATCATCATCGATGATAACCATCATCGTGCATCCTCTGCATCACCAACAGTCATGATGATAAGGATGACTACGCGTGCATCCTCCGCATCACCAACAGTCATGATGATAATGATGACTACGCACCCCCTGCATCTCCAATCTCATCATCACCGCTATCATCATCAATGATAACCATCATCGTGCATCCTCTGATCACCAACAGTCATTTCATGATTAATGATGGACTACGCACCCTCTGCAATTCCAATCTGGGTCTAACGGGACTTTTGTAATGTATATGATAAAAAATAAAGATAAGGCGCCTTCCTTCATCGTTATCATCACGGTCATCATCATCGATGATAACCATCATCGTGCATCCTCTGCATCACCAACAGTCATGATGATAAGGATGACTACGCGTGCATCCTCTGCATCACCAACAGTCATGATGATAATGATGACTACGCACCCTCTGCATCTCCAATCTTATCATCACCGTTATCATCATCGATGATAACCATCATCGTGCATCCTCATCGATGATAACCATCATCGTGCATCCTCTGCATCACCAACAGTCATCATGATAATGATGACTACGCGCCCTCTGCATCTCCAATCGGGTCTAACGAGACTTTTGTATCGTTTATGAAAAAGAAAAAGATAAGGATCCTCATCATAGCCGTCGCTCATCATCGTCATCATCACGGTCATCATCATCGATGATAACCATCATCGTGCATCCTCTGCATCACCAACAGTCATGATGATAATGATGACTACGCGTGCATCCTCTGCATCACCAACAGTCATGATGATAATGATGACTACGCACCTTCTGCATCTCCAATCTCATCATCACCGTTATCATCACCGAGATGATAAGTATCGTCGTTGCATCCTCTGCATCACCAACAGTCATGATGATAATGATGACTACGCACCCTCTGCATCTCCAATCGGCTCTAACGGGACTTTTGAATCGTATATGAAAAAGATAAGGATCCTCATCATAGCCGTGGCCCATCATCGTCATCATCACGGTTATCATCATCGATGATAACCATCATTATGCATCCTTTGCATCACCAACAGTCATGATGATATTGATGACTACGCACCCTCTGCATCTCCAATCGGCTCTAACGGGACGTTTGAATCGTATATGAAAAAGATAAGGATCCTCATCATAGCAGTCGCTCTATTATTCGTATCATTCACGGTTCATCATCATACGATTGATAACCATCATCGTGCATTTTCTGCATCACCACCCACAGTCATG
>CAUJNA010002897.1:0-15537 GCA_963377175.1 Effrenium voratum | reverse complement strand
TGCTAGGTCCTCCGTTGGCGGAACTAGCAAGCCTGGTTAGGGGTTGCGTCCTGCCATCTTTGCAAGGAAGTCAACCCCCAACCAGTTGCTAGTTCCGCGTTTGGGGAACTAGCAAGTCTCTGAGACTGTCGCGCGAACGGAAAGCCTACCCAACTTTCAAACTGGTACTGGTAGCGCTACAGGTAGATCCTTAACAGGGAAAGTTCACCAGCGCAGCCCTTTCTTTACCCTTTCAAATGATAGTGGAACTTGTAGCAGGACAAGTCTTGTGACTCTGTGGGGCCTTAGAATGAGTTCCCCATGAAGCTTCACAACTTTTTGCAGTCTATCGTGCGTTTTTGGCGACAGTTTCAGACATTTGCTAGTTCCTCCGTTGGCGGAACTAGCAAGCTGGTTAGGGGTTGCATCCTGCCATCTTTGCAAGGAAGTCAACCCCCAACCAGGCTTGCTAGTTCCGCGTTTGGGGAACTAGCAAGTCTCTGAGACTGTCGCGCGAACGGAAAGCCTACCCAACCTGCAAAAGCTTTCAATATGATAGCGTTACAAGTAGAACCTTACAAGGGAAAGTCTACCAGTGCAGACCTTTCAAATTGATAGTGGAACTTGTAGAAAGCCAAGTCTTGTGACTCTGTGGGGCCTTAGAATGAGTTCCCAATGAAGCTTCACAACTTTTTGAAGTCTATCGTGCGTTATTGGCGACAGTTACAGACATTTGCTAGTTCCTCCGTTGGCGGAACTAGCAAGCCTGGTTAGGGGTTGCATCCTGCCATCTTCGCGAGGAAGTCAACCCCCAACCAGGCTTGCTAGTTCCGCGTTTGGGGAACTAGCAAATCTCTGAGACTGTCGCGCGAAACCAACCTGCAACAGCTTTCAATCTGATAGCGTTACTAGTAGAACCTTAGTAGGGAAAGTCTACCAGCGCAGACCTTTCAAAATGATAGTGGAACTTGTAGAAAGACAAGTCTTGTGACTCTGTGGGGCCTTAGAATGAGTTCCCAATGAAGCTTCACAACTTTTTGAAGTCTGTCGTGCGTTTTTGGCGACAGTTTCACACATTTGCTAGTTCCTCCGTTGGCGGAACTAGCAAGCCTGGTTAGGGGTTGAATCCTGCCATCTTTGCAAGGAAGTCAACCCCCAACCAGGATTGCTAGTTCCGCGTTTGGGGAACTAGCAAATCTCTGAGACTGTCGCGGGAAACAGAAAGCCTGCAAAAGCTTTCAATCTGACGGCGTGACAAGTAGAATCTTATAAAAGGAAAAGTCTACCAGCGCAAACCTTTCAAAATGATAGTGGAACTTGTAGAAAGCCAAGGTTTGTGCTTTATGTGGGGCCTTTAGGGAATGAGTTCCCAATGAAGTTTCAACCTTTTTGAAGTCATATCGTGCTGTTTTTGGCGACATTTCCTCGTTGGCGGAACTTATAGCTGGTGGGGGTTGCATCTGCAATCTTCGCAATGGGAAGGTCAACCCAACCAGGCTGCTCGTTCGGGTTTGGGGAACTAGGAAGTCTCTGAGACGGTCGCGCGAAACGGAAAGCCTACCCAACCTACAAAAGCTTTTAATCTGATAGCGTTACAAGTAGTGTCTTAAAAGGGAAAGTTTACCAGCAGACCTTCCAGGGTTTTAGGGTTTACGGTTTACGGGTTCGGGTTTAGGGTTTAGGGTTTGGGGTTTAGAGTTTTGGGTTTAGGGCTTAGGGGTTTACGGTTTAGGGTTTCTGGATTCGGGCTTCGGGTTTGGAGTTTAGGGTTTAGAGTTGAGGCTTTAGGGTTTAGGGTTTTAGGGTTTCGGGTTTCGGGCTCCGGGTTCGGGTTTAGGGTGTAAGGTGTAGGGTTTGGGGGGGTTTACGGTTTTTAGGTTTAGGTTTTAGGTTTTAGGGGTTGGGGGTTAGGGCTTAGGGTTTAGGGTTTAAAGTTCAGTTTGGGGTTTAGGGTTTAGGGTTTAGGGTAAGGGTGTAGGGTTTAGGGTTTAGGGTTTAGGGGTTTAGGGTTTCGGGTTTCGGGTTTAGGGCGTAGGGTTTAGGGTTTCGGGTTAGGGTTTAGGGTTTAGTTTGGGGTTTAGGGTTTAGGGTTGGGTTTAAGGTTTAGGGTTTAGGGTGTAGGGTTGAGGGTTTAGGGTTTAGGGGTTCGGGTTTAGGGTTTAGGTTTTACGGGTTGGGGGTTAGGGCTTAGGGTTTAGGGTTTAAAGTTCGGTTTGGGGTTTAGGGATTAGGGTTTGGGGTTAAGGGTTTAGGGTGTAGGGTTTATGGTTTAGGGTTCAAAGGTTTAGGGTTAAGGGTTTAGGGTGTAGGGTTTATGGTTTAGGGTTCAAAGGTTTAGGGTTAAGGGTTTAGGGTGTAGGGTTTATGGTTTAGGGTTTAAGGGTTTAGGGTAAGGGTGTAGGGGTGCGGGTTTAGGGTGTAGGGTGTAGGGTTTAGAGTTTAGGGTTTAGGGTTCAGGGTTTTAGGGTTTAGAGTTTGAGGCTTAGGGTTTAGGGTGTAGGGGTTTAGGGTTTAGGGTTTAGGGTTTAGGGTTTAGGGTTTAGGGTTTAGGGTTTAGGGTTTAGGGTTTAGGGTTTAGGGTTTATGTTTTTGGGTTTAGGGTTTAGGGTTTAGGGTTTAGGGTTTAGGGTTTAGGGTTTAGGGTTTAGGGTTTAGGGTTTAGGGTTTAGGGTTTAGGGTTTAGGGTTTAGGGGTTTACGGTTTAGGGTTTCTGGTTTCGGGTTTAGGGTGTAGGGTTTGTGGGCTCAACAGCGCTTCCAGCCCATGGGGTTGCTGTCCGTTGCTCTGCAGATTTCCACGTCGTTACGTCCTGCAAACCCTCGACCCTAAACCCTAAACTCCGGTTTCGGTTTAGGCTTGAGGGCTAGTAGGGTTTAGGGTTTAAGGTTTAAGTTTTAGGCTTTGAAAGCGCCTCGCGTCCACACCAACTACTGAAAACGCTAACCAAGCCTTAGTAGGCGCTTTCATGTTAAAAACCTAGCGTTTTTTACGAGTTCAGTTTTTGCAACATCACGTGTTCATGGGGATAGGCGCTTTCATTAAAACAAAACATTGACAGGGCTTGGGGTTTTAGGGTTAAAGTTAAAAGCGCTGAGTTTCTATTGAGTCGCGCAGGCCAACAGAAACCAAAAGAACGGCTCTTCAAACAGAACTTTTGCAGGAAAAGCCGCCGCCAGCCCAGACTTTGAAGCAAAGGCTTTCAAATTGGTAGCTTCGAAACTAGAACTTTAAAAGGAAAAACCGTGCAGCCCAGACCCGGAAGCAGTTGCTTTCAAATCGGTGGCTCTTCATATAGAACTTTAACTAGGATCGTTAGTTCCGCGTTTGGGAAACTAGTGGATCTCTGAAAACGTAGCACAAAACGGCGCGTCGCAAACCAATAGAAACCAAAAGCAGGGCTCTTCAAAGAGAACTAAAAGGAAAAGTCCGCCATCCCAGACCCAAAGCTCGCCAGCGCAGACCCGGAAACAATTCGTCTCAAATCGGTGGCTTGTGAAGCAGGATTGTTAGTTCCGCGTTTCGGAAACTAGTGGATCTTTGAGAGTGTAATTCAAAACGGGGGCCAAGTTGCAAACGTAGGAAAAGCATTTAGTTTCTATTGGATCGCGCATTGCAAACCAATAAAAAACCAAAGGAGGGCTCTTCAGAGAGAACCTGAAAAGGAAAAGCCCCGTCCCAGACCAGAATGAAGTCCCAATGAAGCTTCACAACTTTTTGAAGTCTATCGTGCGTTTTTGGCGACAGTTTCACACTTTGTACTAGCAAGCCTGGTTAGGGGTTGCATCCTAACAATTCGCGAAGAAAAAAAGAAGACAACACCCCAGACCAGAGCATAACCAGCAAGTCACTCACACAGTTCTGCGGCGAAAACAGAAACGCCTACCCAACCACAAATAATTGATAAGCGTTACAAGTAGAATCCGTGTATAAGGAATAGGCTACCACACTGAACCTTTCAAATTGCATATGTGGAAACTTGTAGTAAACAAGGCTTGTGACTCTGTGGGGCCTTAAAATGAGTTGCCCATGATGCATCGAATACTAGCTGGCGTGTTTTGGCAACATCCGTCACTCATTTGCTAGTTTCCTACTTTGGCGGGAACTAGGCAAGCGCTGGTAGGGTGCTTCCCCCATCTTCGCTAGGAAGTCATCCCCCAACAGCCTTGCTAGTTTCCGCTTTGGGGAACTAGCAAATCTCTGAGACTGTCGCGCGAAACCAACCTGCAAAAGCTTTCAATCTGATAGCGTTACAAGTAGAACCTTAAAAGGAAAGTCCACCAGCGCAGCCCTTTCAAAATGATAGTGGAACTTGTAGAAAGACAAGTCTTGTGACTCTGTGGGGCCTTAGAATGAGTTCCCAATGAAGCTTCACAACTTTTTGAAGTCTGTCGTGCGTTTTTGGCGACAGTTTCACACATTTGCTGGTTCCTCCGTTGGCGGAAGCAAGCCTGTTAGGGTTGCGTCCTTCCATCTCGCAAGGAAGTCAGACACCCCAAACAGATTTCTAGGTCCGCGTTTTGGGGAAAAGCTAGCAAATCCACTTGAGACTGGCGCCGCGAACGAAAGCCTACCGCAACCTACCCAACCTACAATAGTGATAGCGTTACAAGTAGAACCTTACAAGGGAAAGTCTACCAGCGCAGACCTTTCAAAATGATGGTGGAAATTGTAGAAAGACAATGAGTTCCCAATGAAGCTTCACAACTTTTTGAAGTCTACCGTGCGTTTTTGGCGACAGTTTCACACATTTGCTAGTTCCTCCGTTGGCGGAACTAGCAAGCCTGGTTAGGGGTTGCGTCCTGCCATCTTCGCATGGAAGTCAACCCCCAACCAGGCTTGCTAGTTCCGCGTTTGGGAACTAGCAAGTCTTGAGACTGTCGCGCGAGCGGAAAGCCTACCCAACCTGTGAAAGCTTTCAATCTGATAGCGTTACAAGTAGAACCTTAAAAGGAAAGTCTACCAGCGCAGACCTTTCAAATTGATAGTGGAACTTGTAGCAGGACAAGTCTTGTGACTCTGTGGGGCCTTAGAATGAGTTCCCCATGAAGCTTCACAACTTTTTGAAGTCTATCGTGCGTTTTTGGCGACAGTTTCACACATTTGCTAGTTCCTCCGTTGGCGGAACTAGCAAGCCAGGTTAGGGGTTGCGTCCTGCCATCTTTGCAAGGAAGTCAACCCCCAACCAGTTGCTAGTTCCGCGTTTGGGGAACTAGCAAGTCTCTGAGACTGTCGCGCGAACGGAAAGCCTACCCAACATTCAATCTGGTACTGGTAGCGCTACAGGTAGAACCTTAACAGGGAAAGTCCACCAGCGCAGCCCTTTCAAAATGATAGTGGAACTTGTAGAAAGACAAGTCTTGTGACTCTGTGGGGCCTTAGAATGAGTTCCCAATGAAGCTTCACAACTTTTTGAAGTCTGTCGTGCGTTTTTGGCGACAGTTTCACACATTTGCTAGTTCCTCCGTTGGCGGAACTAGCAAGCCTGGTTAGGGGTTGCATCCTGCCATCTTTGCAAGGAAGTCAACCCCCAACCAGGCTTGCTAGTTCCGCGTTTGGGGAACTAGCAAGTCTCTGAGACTGTCGCGCGAACGGAAAGCCTACCCAACCTGCAAAAGCTTTCAATCTGATAGCGTTACAAGTAGAACCTTACAAGGGAAAGTCTACCAGTGCAGACCTTTCAAATTGATAGTGGAACTTGTAGAAAGCCAAGTCTTGTGACTCTGTGGGGCCTTAGAACGAGTTCCCAATGAAGCTTCACAACTTTTTGAAGTCTATCGTGCGTTTTTGGCGACAGTTTCAGACATTTGCTAGTTCCTCCGTTGGCGGAACTAGCAAGCCTGGTTAGGGGTTGCGTCCTGCCATCGTTGCAAGGAAGTCAACCCCCAACCAGGCTTGCTAGTTCCGCGTTTGGGGAAAGCAAATCTCTATCGTGCGTTTACTGGTAGAACCTTAAAGGGAAAGTCTACCAGCGCTGACCTTTCAAAATGATAGTGGAACTTGTAGAAAGACAAGTCTTGTGACTCTGTGGGGCCTTAGAATGAGTTCCCCATGAAGCTTCACAACTTTTGCAGTCTTCGTGCGTTTTTGAGACATTTGCTAGTTCCTCCGCTGGCGGAACTAGCCTGGTTAGGGGTTGCATCCTGCCATCTTCGCAAGGAAGTCAACCCCCAACCAGGATTGCTAGTTCCGCGTTTGGGGAACTCGCAAGTCTCTGAGACTGTCGCGCGAAACAGAAAGCCTACCCAACCTGCAAAAGCTTTCAATAGCCACTGATAGCGTTACAAGTAGAACCTTAAAAGGAAAGTCAACCAGCGCAGACCTTTCAAATTGATAGTGGAACTTGTAGCAGGACAAGTCTTGTGACTCTGTGGGGCCTTAGAATGAGTTCCCCATGAAGCTTCACAACTTTTTGAAGTCTATCGTGCGTTTTTGGCGACAGTTTCAGACATTTGCTAGTTCCTCCGTTGGCGGAACTAGCAAGCCTGGTTAGGGGTTGCATCCTGCCATCTTTGCAAGGAAGTCAACCCCCAACCAGGCTTGCTAGTTCCGCGTTTGGGGAACTAGCAAGTCTCTGAGACTGTCGCGCGAAACAGAAAGCCTACCCAACCTGCAAAAGCTTCAACTGATAGCGTTACAAGTAGAACCTTAAAGGGAAAGTCACCAGCGCAACCTTTCAAAATGATAGTGGAACTTGTAGAAAGACAAGTCTTGTGACTCTGTGGGGCCTTAGAATGAGTTCCCAATGAAGCTTCACAACTTTTTGAAGTCTATCGTGCGTTTTTGGGACAGTTTCACACATTTGCTAGTTCCTCCGTTGGCGGAACTAGCAAGCCTGGTTAGGGGTTGCATCCTGCCATCTTCGCAAGGAAGTCAACCCCCAACCAGGCTTGCTAGTTCCGCGTTTGGGGAACTAGCAAGTCTCTGAGACTGTCGCGCGAAACGGAAAGCCTACCCAACCTGCAAAAGCTTTCAATCTGATAGCGTTACAAGTAGAACCTTAAAGGGAAAGTTACCAGCGCAGACCTTTCAAATTGATAGTGGAACTTGTAGAAAGCCAAGTCTTGTCACTCTGTGGAATGAGTTCCCAATCAAGCTTCACAACTTTTTGAAGTCTATCGTGCGATTTTGGCGACATCCTCCGTTGGCGGAACTAAAGCCTGGTTAGGGGTTGCATCCTGCCATCTTCGCAAGGAAGTCAACCCCCAACCAGGCTTGCTAGTTCCGCGTTTGGGGAACTAGGAAGTCTCTGAGACGGTCGCGCGAAACGGAAAGCCTACCCAACCTACAAAAGCTTTTAATCTGATAGCGTTACAAGTAGAGTCTTAAAAGGGAAAGTTTACCAGCAGACCTTAGGGTTTTAGTTTACGGTTTACGGGTTCGGGTTTAGGGTTTAGGGTTTGGGGTTTAGGGTTAGTTTAGGGTTTAGGGTTTAGTTTTAGGGTTTCTTCGGGCTTTTTGGGTTTAGTTTAGAGTTAAGGTTTAGGGTTTAGGGTTAAGGGTTTAGGGTGTAGGGTTTATGGTTTAGGGTTCAAAGGTTTAGGGTTAAGGGTTTAGGGTGTAGGGTTTATTCAGTTTTTAAGGGTTTAGGGTAAGGGTGTAGGTTGCGGGGTTTAGGGTGTAGGGTGTAGGTTTTAGAGTTTAGGGTTTAGGGTTCAGGGTTTTAGGGTTTAAGTTTGAGGCTTAGGGTTTAGGGTGTAGGGGTTTAGGGTTTAGGGTTTAGGGTTTACGGGTTCGGGTTTAGGGTTTAGGGTTTAGGGTTTACGGTTTCGGGTTTAGGGTTTAGGGTTTGGGGTTTAGAGTTTAGGGTTTAGGGTTAGGGGGTTTACGGTTTAGGGTTTCTGGTTTCGGGTTTAGGGTGTAGGGTTTGTGGGCTCAACAGCGCTTCCAGCCCATGGGGTTGCTGTCCGTTGCTCTGCAGATTTCCACGTCGTTACGTCCTGCAAACCCTCGACCCTAAACCCTAAACTCCGGTTTCGGTTTAGAAATGAGGGCTAGTAGGGTTTAGGGTTTAGGGTTTAAGTTTTAGGCTTTGAAAGCACCTCGCGTCCACACCCTACTGAAAACGCTAGCAAGCCTTAAGAGGCTTTCAAACAAAAGCCTACGTTTTTTACGAGTTCTTGCAACATCACGTGTTCATGGGGATAGGCGCTTTCATTAAAACAAAACATTGACAGGGCTTGGGGTTTTAGGGTTAAAGTTAAAAGCGCTGAGTTTCTATTGAGTCGCGCAGGCCAACAGAAACCAAAAGAACGGCTCTTCAAACAGAACTTTTGCAGGAAAAGCCGCCGCCAGCCCAGACTTTGAAGCAAAGGCTTTCAAATTGGTAGAACTTTAAAAGGAAAAACCGTGCAGCCCAGACCCGGAAGCAGTTGCTTTCAAATCGGTGGCTCTTCATATAGAACTTTAACTAGGATTGTTAGTTCCGCGTTTGGGAAACTAGTGGATCTCTGAAAACGTAGCACAAAACGGCGCGTCGCAAACCAATAGAAACCAAAAGCAGGGCTCTTCAAAGAGAACTAAAAGGAAAAGTCCGCCATCCCAGACCCAAAGCTCGCCAGCGCAGACCCGGAAACAATTCGTCTCAAATCGGTGGCTTGTGAAGCAGGATTGTTAGTTCCGCGTTTCGGAAACTAGTGGATCTTTGAGAGTGTAATTCAAAACGGGGGCCAAGTTGCAAACGTAGGAAAAGCATTGAGTTTCTATTGGATCGCGCATTGCAAACCAATAAAAAACCAAAGGAGGGCTCTTCAGAGAGAACCTGAAAAGGAAAAGCCCCGTCCCAGACCAGAATGAAGTCCCAATGAAGCTTCACAACTTTTTGAAGTCTATCGTGCGTTTTTGGCGACAGTTTCACACTTTGAACTAGCAAGCCTGGTTAGGGGTTGCATCCTACCATTTTCGCAAGGAAGTCAACCCCCAACCAGGCTTGAACTAGCAAGTCTCTCACACCGTCGCGCGAAACAGAAAGCCTACCCAACCTACAAAAGTGATAGCGTTACAAGTAGAACCTTAAAAGGGAAAGTCTACCAGCACAGACCTTTCAAATTGATAGTGGAACTTGTAGAAAGACAAGTCTTGTGACTCTGTGGGGCCTTAGAATGAGTTCCCCATGAAGCTTCGAAGTCTATCGTGCGTTTTTGGCAACAGTCTCACACATTTGCTAGTTCCACCGTTGGCGGAACTAGCAAGCCTGGTTAGGGGTTGCATCCCGCCATCTTCGCAAGGAAGTCAACCCCCAACCAGGCTTGCTAGTTCCGCGTTTGGGGAACTAGCAAGTCTCTGAGACTGTCGGCGAAGCCTACCCAACCGCAAAAGCTTTCAATCTGATAGCGTTACAAGTAGAACCTTAAAAGGGAAAGTCCACCAGCGCAGCCCTTTCAAAATGATAGCGGAACTTGTAGAAAGACAAGTCTTGTGACTCTGTGGGGCCTTAGACTGAGTTCCCAATGAAGCTTCACAACTTTTTGAAGTCTGTCGTGCGTTTTTGGCGACAGTTTCACACATTTGCTGGTTCCTCCGTTGGCGGAACTAGCAAGCCTGGTTAGGGGTTGCGTCCTGCCATCTTCGCAAGGAAGTCAACCCCCCAACCAGGCTTGCTAGTTCCGCGTTTGGGAACTAGCAAGTCTTGAGACTGTCGCGCGAGCGGAAAGCCTACCCAACCTGTGAAAGCTTTCAATCTGATAGCGTTACAAGTAGAACCTTACAAGGGAAAGTCTACCAGCGCAGACCTTTCAAAATGATGGTGGAACTTGTAGAAAGACAATGAGTTCCCAATGAAGCTTCACAACTTTTTGAAGTCTACCGTGCGTTTTTGGCGACAGTTTCACACATTTGCTAGTTCCTCCGTTGGCGGAACTAGCAAGCCTGGTTAGGGGTTGCGTCCTGCAATCTTCGCAAGGAAGTCAACCCCCAACCAGGCTTGCTAGTTCCGCGTTTGGGGAACTAGCAAATCTCTGAGACTGTCGCGCGAAACCAACCTGCAAAAGCTTTCAATCTGATAGCGTTACAAGTAGAACCTTAAAAGGAAAGTCTACCAGCGCAGACCTTTCAAATTGATAGTGGAACTTGTAGCAGGACAAGTCTTGTGACTCTGTGGGGCCTTAGAATGAGTTCCCCATGAAGCTTCACAACTTTTTGCAGTCTATCGTGCGTTTTTGGCGACAGTTTCAGACATTTGCTAGTTCCTCCGTTGGCGGAACTAGCAAGCCTGGTTAGGGGTTGCGTCCTGCCATCTTTGCAAGGAAGTCAACCCCCAACCAGGCTTGCTAGTTCCGCGTTTGGGGAACTAGCAAGTCTCTGAGACTGTCGCGCGAACGGAAAGCCTACCCAACTTTCAATCTGGTACTGGTAGCGCTACAAGTAGAACCTTAACAGGGAAAGTCCACCAGCGCAGCCCTTTCAAAATGATAGTGGAACTTGTAGAAAGACAAGTCTTGTGACTCTGTGGGGCCTTAGAAGAGTTCCCAATGAAGCTTCACAACTTTTTGAAGTCTATCGTGCGTTTTTGGCGACAGTTTCAGACATTTGCTAGTTCCTCCGTTGGCGGAACTAGCAAGCCTGGTTAGGGGTTGCGTCCTGCCATCGTTGCAAGGAAGTCAACCCCCAACCAGGCTTGCTAGTTCCGCGTTTGGGGAACTAGCAAATCTCTGAGACTGTCGCGGGAAACAGAAAGCCTGCAAAAGCTGTCAATCTGACGGCGTGACAAGTAGAATCTTATAAAAGGAAAAGTCTACCAGCGCAAACCTTTCAAAATGATAGTGGAACTTGTAGAAAGACAAGTCTTGTGACTCTGAGGGGCCTTAGAATGAGTTCCCAATGAAGCTTCACAACTTTTTGAAGTCTGTCGTGCGTTTTTGGCGACAGTTTCACACATTTGCTAGTTCCTCCGCTGGCGGAACTAGCAAGCCTGGTTAGGGGTTGCAACCTGCCATCTTCGCAAGGAAGTCAGCCCCCAACCAGGCTTGCTAGTTCCGCGTTTGGGGAACTCGCAAGTCTCTAAGACTGTCGCGCGAAACAGAAAGCCTACCCAACCTGCAAAAGCTTTCAATCTGATAGCGTTACAAGTAGAACCTTACAAGGGAAAGTCTACCAGCGCAGACCTTTAAAATTGATAGTGGAACTTGTAGAAAGCCAAGTCTTGTCACTTTGGGAATGGAGTTTACCCATTTGAAGCTTCACAACTTTTATGAAGTTCGATCTCGTGTTTTTTTGGCGACAGTTTCACACATTTTGCTAGTTCCTCCGTTGGCGGAACTAGGCAAGCTGGTTAGGGGTTTGCGTCTGCATCTTTGCAGGAAGTGAATAAGACACAGGCCTTGCTAGTTCCGCGTTTGGGAACTAGCAAGTCTCTGAGACTGTCGCGCGAACGGAAAGCCTACCCAACCTGTGAAAGCTTTCAATCTGATAGCGTTACAAGTAGAACCTTACAAGGGAAAGTCTACCAGCGCAGACCTTTCAAAATGATGGTGGAACTTGTAGAAAGACAATGAGTTCCCAATGAAGCTTCACAACTTTTTGAAGTCTACCGTGCGTTTTTGGCGACAGTTTCACACATTTGCTAGTTCCTCCGTTGGCGGAACTAGCAAGCCTGGTTAGGGGTTGCGTCCTGCCATCTTCGCAAGGAAGTCAACCCCCAACCAGGCTTGCTAGTTCCGCGTTTGGGGAACTAGCAAATCTCTGAGACTGTCGCGCGAAACCAACCTGCAAAAGCTTTCAATCTGATAGCGTTACAAGTAGAACCTTAAAAGGAAAGTCTACCAGCGCAGACCTTTCAAATTGATAGTGGAACTTGTAGCAGGACAAGTCTTGTGACTCTGTGGGGCCTTAGAATGAGTTCCCCATGAAGCTTCACAACTTTTTGCAGTCTATCGTGCGTTTTTGGCGACAGTTTCAGACATTTGCTAGTTCTTCCGTTGGCGGAACTAGCAAGCTTGGTTAGGGGTTGCATCCTGCCATCTTTGCAAGGAAGTCAACCCCCAACCAGGCTTGCTAGTTCCGCGTTTGGGGAACTAGCAAGTCTCTGAGACTGTCGCGCGAACGGAAAGCCTACCTAACTTTCAATCTGGTACTGGGAGCGCTACAAGTAGAACCTTAACAGGGAAAGTCCACCAGCGCAGCCCTTTCAAAATGATAGTGGAACTTGTAGAAAGCCAAGTCTTGTGACTCTGTGGGGCCTTAGAATGAGTTCCCAATGAAGCTTCACAACTTTTTGAAGTCTGTCGTGCGTTTTTGGCGACAGTTTCACACATTTGCTTTCCTCCGTTGGCGGAACTAGCAAGCCTGGTTAGGGGTTGCATCCTGCCATCTTTGCAAGGAAGTCAACCCCCAACCAGGCTTGCTAGTTCCGCGTTTGGGGAACTAGCAAGTCTCTGAGACTGTCGCGCGAACGGAAAGCCTACCCAACCAGCAAAAGCTTTCAATCTGATAGCGTTACAAGTAGAACCTTACAAGGGAAAGTCTACCAGTGCAGACCTTTCAAACTGATAGTGGAACTTGTAGAAAGCCATGTCTTGTGACTCTGTGGGGCCTTAGAACGAGTTCCCAATGAAGCTTCACAACTTTTTGAAGTCTATCGTGCGTTTTTGGCGACAGTTTCAGACATTTGATAGTTCCTCCGTAGGCGGAACTAGCAAGCATGTTAGGGGTTGCGTTTCCTGCCCATCGTTGAAAGGAAGTTTCAACCCCACAGGCTTGCTTGTTCGCGTTTGGGGAACTAGCAATCTATGAGACTGTCGAGGCGGAAACAGAAAAAGCCTCTGCACCGACCCCCCCCCAGTGATAGCGTTACAAGTAGAACCTTTATTTTTAAAGCTAAACGTCTACCAGCGCAAAACTTTCAAAAGATAGTGGAACTTGTAGAAAGACAAGTCTTGTGACTCTGTGGGGCCTTAGAATGAGTTCCCAATGAAGCTTCACCACTTTTTGAAGTCTGTCGTGCGTTTTTGGCGACAGTTTCACACATTTGCTAGTTCCTCCGCTGGCGGAACTAGCAAGCCTGGTTAGGGGTTGCATCCTGCCATCTTCGCAAGGAAGTCAACCCCCAACCATGCTTGCTAGTTCCGCGTTTGGGGAACTCGCAAGTCTCTAAGACTGTCGCGCGAAACAGAAAGCCTACCCGACCTGCAAAAGCTTTCAATCTGATAGCGTTACAAGTAGAACCTTACAAGGGAAAGTCTACCAGCGCAGACCTTTCAAATTGATAGTGGAACTTGTAGAAAGCCAAGTCTTGTCACTCTGTGGAATGAGTTCCCAATGAAGCTTCACAACTTTTTGATGTCTATCGTGCGTTTTTGGCGACAGTTTCACACATTTGCTAGTTCCTCCGTTGGCGGAACTAGCAAGCCTGGTTAGGGGTTGCGACTGCCATCTTTGCACAGGAATCAACCCCCAAAAGGCTTGTAGTATCCGCCGTTTGGGAAACTAGCAAGTCTCTGAGACTGTCGCTGCGAACGGAAAGACCTACCCAAACTGTGAATGCTTTCAATCTGATAGCGTTACAAGTAGAACCTTACAAGGGAAAGTCTACCAGCGCAGACCTTTCAAATTGATGGTGGAACTTGTAGAAAGACAAGTCTTGTGACTTTGTGGGGCCTTAGAATGAGTTCCCAATGAAGCTTCACAACTTTTTGAAGTCTGTCGTGCGTTTTTGGCGACAGTTTCACACATTTGCTGGTTCCTCCGTTGGCGGAACTAGCAAGCCTGGTTAGGGGTTGCGTCCTGCAATCTTCGCAAGGAAGTCAACCCCCAACCAGGCTTGCTAGTTCCGCGTTTGGGGAAAATAGCAAAAACTCTTGGGCTGTCGCGCAAACCATCCTGCAAAAGCTTTCAATCTGATAGCGTTACAAGTAGAACCTTAAAAGGAAAGTCTACCAGCGCAGACCTTTCAAATTGATAGTGGAACTTGTAGCAGGACAAGTCTTGTGACTCTGTGGGGCCTTAGAATGAGTTCCCCATGAAGCTTCACAACTTTTTGCAGTCTATCGTGCGTTTTTGGCGACAGTTTCAGACATTTGCTAGTTCCTCCGTTGGCGGAACTAGCAAGCCTGGTTAGGGGTTGCGTCCTGCCATCTTTGCAAGGAAGTCAACCCCCAACCAGGCTTGCTAGTTCCGCGTTTGGGGAACTAGCAAGTCTCTGAGACTGCCGCGCGAACGGAAAGCCTACCCAACTGTCAATCTGGTACTGGTAGCGCTACAAGTAGAACCTTAACAGGGAAAGTCCACCAGCGCAGCCCTTTCAAAATGATAGTGGAACTTGTAGAAAGACAAGTGTTGTGACTCTGTGGGGCCTTAGAATGAGTTCCCAATGAAGCTTCACAACTTTTTGAAGTCTGTCGTGCGTTTTTGGCGACAGTTTCACACATTTGCTAGTTCCTCCGTTTGCGGAACTAGCAAGCCTGGTTAGGGGTTGCATCCTGCCATCTTTGCAAGGAAGTCAACCCCCAACCAGGCTTGCTAGTTCCGCGTTTGGGGAACTAGCAAGTCTCTGAGACTGTCGCGCGAACGGAAAGCCTACCCAACCTGCAAAAGCTTTCAATCTGATAGCGTTACAAGTAGAACCTTACAAGGGAAAGTCTACCAGTGCAGACCTTTCAAATTGATAGTGGAACTTGTAGAAAGCCAAGTCTTGTGACTCTGTGGGGCCTTAGAATGAGTTCCCAATGAAGCTTCACAACTTTTTGAAGTCTATCGTGCGTTATTGGCGACAGTTACAGACATTTGCTAGTTCCTCCGTTGGCGGAACTAGCAAGCCTGGTTAGGGGTTGCATCCTGCCATCTTCGCGAGGAAGTCAACCCCCAACCAGGCTTGCTAGTTCCGCGTTTGGGGAACTAGCAAATCTCTGAGACTGTCGCGCGAAACCAACCTGCAACAGCTTTCAATCTGATAGCGTTACTGGTAGAACCTTAGAAGGGAAAGTCTACCAGCGCAGACCTTTCAAAATGATAGTGGAACTTGTAGAAAGACAAGTCTTGTGACTCTGTGGGGCCTTAGAATGAGTTCCCCATGAAGCTTCACAACTTTTTGCAGTCTATCGTGCGTTTTTGAGACATTTGCTAGTTCCTCCGCTGGCGGCGGAACTAGCCTGGTTAGGGGTTGCATCCTGCCATCTTCGCAAGGAAGTCAACCCCCAACCAGGCTTGCTAGTTCCGCGTTTGGGGAACTCGCAAGTCTCTAAGACTGTCGCGCGAAACAGAAAGCCTACCCAACCTGCAAAAGCTTTCAATCTGATAGCCACTGATAGCGTTACAAGTAGAACCTTAAAAGGAAAGTCTACCAGCGCAGACCTTTCAAATTGATAGTGGAACTTGTAGCAGGACAAGTCTTGTGACTCTGTGGGGCCTTAGAATGAGTTCCCCATGAAGCTTCACAACTTTTTGCAGTCTATCGTGCGTTTTTGGCGACAGTTTCAGACATTTGCTAGTTCCTCCGTTGGCGGAACTAGCAAGCCTGGTTAGGGGTTGCGTCCTGCCAACTTTGCAAGGAAGTCAACCCCAAACCAGGCTTGCTAGTTCCGCGTTTGGGGAACTAGCAAGTCTCTGAGACTGCCGCGCGAACGGAAA
>CAUJNA010002896.1:0-15609 GCA_963377175.1 Effrenium voratum | reverse complement strand
GGCTCACCGCGCAGGGCAACGTGGGCTGCGACCAGCTGCTGTGCACCGACGTGAACTGCACCGACGTGTTCACCACGGGCGTGGACGCCTCGGGCGCCATTTCCTGCGCAGCGCTCACAGCCACAGGCACCGTCGCCGGGGCCACGCTGACGTCCACAGGGGCCGTGTCAGGCAGCTCGCTGAGCATCAGCGGCGCGGCCAGCGTGGGCCTGCTGAGCTCCGCCACCGGAATCACGGGCAGCACACCCACCATCAACAACACGGCCAACGCCGGGAACTTCACCACGGTGGGCGACGTGTCCACGGGCACGCTGACGGCCTCGGGCGCAGCGACCGCGGCGAGCTTCGCAGCCACCGGGGCGGTCACGGGCGCCACGCTGACGATCACCGGGGCGGCCTCCGCGGGCCCGCTGGACTGCGAGAGCCTGGACTGCACCTTCACGGCCACGAGTGGCGGAGTGTCGACGGGCAGCGTGGTCTGCGGCGACGTGACGAGCTCGGGCACGGTCTCCGCGCCGCAGCTCTTCGCCTCCAACACGCTCACCGTGACCAACACCTCCGACTTCTCGGACGATCTCGTCCTGACGAAGAACTGGGCGGGCTGGAGCAAGCTGCAAGTGTCCAACAACAGCGCGGCCCCGACAGCGGCCCGGAGCTGCGCTGCTGGGCAACCAGAGCGCGAGGGACGGCGGGACGCACCAGTGCGAGCTCATCATGATCAACGACGAGGCGCTGGTGCAGACGAAGAGCCTCTCCACACAGCTGTCCCTGACCACGAACCAGAGGAACCCCGGCTGCCTCGTGATCGCGGGCAACACGGGCAACGTGGTCTGCAACACGAGCTTCACGAATTTGTCGGACAGCCGGGTGAAGACGGAGATGGCCGAGGCCGACGTGGCGGAGCTCCAGCAGCTCTTTGACTCCGTGGAGGCCAAGCGCCCGGACATGAACGAGGACCTGAGGCTGGGCTTCGCCTCGGACGACTTCGCAGGAACAAAGTGGAAGAATTTGAGCACGGAGATGGTTACTCTCGACTACTCTCACCTCCCCAGCGTGCTGCGGGGGGTGTGCAAGGGCTTCCAGGCCCGGCTGGACGAGGTGGAAGCCTGGCAGGCCCAGCGGGGGCCGAAGAACGAGTAAAAAAACGGTCCCCTTTTTGGGGCAACAAGTAGGTGTCTTTCAGGCCTCACTGCATTCAGTGACGCTAGCGCAAGCTCCTTTTTGGGGGCAACAAAGCTGTTTTTTAAATGGAGGCGCTGAGGGACCTGGCCGACGACTTCAACGTGCGGGACCCGCGGAAGCTGTACCAACAGCGCGACCTTGACGTGACGCAGGCCATGGCCTTCGAGGCGCTGAAGGCCGACGTGGGCCAGCAGGTGCAGGCGCCCCGGCCGCGCGCGCTGGGCAAGTCGGCCGCCGAGGGGCCGAACGACCGGCTGCAGGCCTCATCGACTTCAGCCAGAACACGCGGGGGAAGACGAAGTACGGCCTGGTGGTGATGGACGTCTTCACCCGGGAGGCCGCCGTGGAACCTCTGCAGAACAAGAACGCCGAGACGGTGGGCCGGGCCACCAAGCGCGCCGCGCGGGAGCTGACGGGGGACGACGGGAACTTCGTGGTCACGACAGACCTGGGCAACGAGTTCGCCACGCTGGACCGGGAGCTGCCCGAAGCCGTGCACCGGACGAAGCGGCCCGAGGACCACAACGCCATTGCCGTGGTGGACCGGGGCATCCAGACCCTGAAGAAGGACTTGGCCACGAGGGTGGCGCGCAAGGGCGGGCAGTGGAGCGACCACTTCGAGCGGGCGGCCGGGGCCTACAACGCGCGGCCCCACGAGACGGTGCACGGCGCGCCCGAGGACGTGGAGAAGCAGCCGGCCACGGAGTTCAGGGTCCTGCAAGACAACGCCGACAAGTTCCAGCACAACAAGGACCTCACCAACCGGCGCGTGAAGGCGGTGGAGGACGCGGGCGCCTTTCCGAGCGCCGAACGCGGCGAGGAGCTTCAACCCTCAGTACGGCGACTGGGGGCCGTGGACTCCATGACCGTCCGCAGCACGGAGGGCCGGGAGACCCTGCTGAAGCTGGCGCTGCCGGCGCCGCAGGGCAGCGGCAACGCGGCGGGCCGGCTGACGAGACGGGGCAGGCCGGCGGCTGTGAGGCAGCTGGACGACTTCCTGGCGCCTCCGAGGCCCAGGACCCTCGACTAGCCTCCTTTGAACAGGCACGCTCAGGCCTCCTCAGGGCTCCATGTTTCCGAGGAAGCTTGATCGGACCCGTTTTGGCGCAAAAAAACTTTGATCACACTCAAGTTGGAATTGCCTGATCGAGCGAAAACACTAGAAAAACGGTTTCGAGGCATTGCGCGGGCCCGTCGGAATTCCCGGAGCCTGCTCAAGCCCTTTTTGGGTTAGGGTTTGGGGTGCTCGGGAAACCAACGGGTTGGGCGAACCAATCAAATGAGCGGGGCTGGCACGGGCAAACCGCGCAAAAAAACACGGTGACATGCCAAAAGCTTTTGGAGATTCTTCTAGTGGTCTATGTTGATGTGGGCATGGAAGAACGCATTTTTTTTTTTCAGCGCAATAAAAAAACCCCCCCCCCCCCCCCCTCCCCAACCCCCACCCTCCCCCCCGCCCCCCCCCCACCCCCCCCCCCCCCCCCTGTTGCCCCCCCCCCCCCCCCCCCCCCCCCCCCCCCCCCCACCCCGGCGCCCCGTGCAAAAAAAAAAAAAGCTATTCCTCCAGGGTCTATATTGATATAGGGCCTGTAAGAATAGCATTTTGTTGCGCAAAACCCGTGCAAAACGAGCTATTCCTCCAGGGTCTATATTGATATAGGGCCTGTAAGAATAGCATTTCGTGGCGCAAAAACGGTGCAAATGTCCCTTTAGGGTTTGGGGTCCTCGGCAAACCAAACGGGTTGGGCGGACCAGTATCAAGCCCAAACGGGTTGGGCGGACCACTCAAACGCGGTTAGGTCCAAGCTGGGCCTGACAGGATTTCGAGGAGAGGGGGGTGAGACACCTGAGACACCTGAGACACCCACTAAACGTCGAACAGGAGTGTCTCAGGCGTGTCTCAGGTGTCTCAATCTTCAAACGGCTGTCTTGTTGTTGCTAGACAGGTCTGAGACACGCCTGAGACACTTCTGTTCGACGTTTAGTGGGTGTCTCAGGTGTCTCAGGTGTCTCACCCCCTTTCCCAGGATTGTCTCAGGCAAGCCCTCGGCTGGCTGGGCGTCTCTGGGTCCCTGGCGGGCTGCGGGCATGGCCTGATACAGGCCGAGAGAAAAAAAAACTCGAGAAAAAATCAGGCAGTGTGACGAAGAGATGCAACTGCGGTATGCTGTTTTTTCGTCTCTGTGCTCGATCGGGCAAACTGTGCAATGCCCCTTCGCCTTTGCAGGCGGGAAACTGTACGTTACCCTCTCACTTCACGAGGCGGATGAAGCTGTCGTTCAAGTCCTTCTTCCCCTCGGCGTCCTCGAATCTGTACATCAAGAAGTGGACGTTGATCCTCTCCTGCCGGGTCGCTTTGATGAAGGACTCGCAGGCCGCGTGGATGTCCTCCCTGCTGTCCGCACTCGAGGCGCCGGGGGCTCTCTCCGTTTTGGTGGACAGGAAGGACCTCACCAGGTCGCCCACCTTGTCCTTCACCTCCACCTTCAGCAGGGCCAGGCATTTCGTGGGAATCGGGCCGATGGAGTGCATGGGCCTGTCCTTCAAAAGGTGCTTGTAGACCATGTACAGGATCGCGAGAAAGGAGGGTGTGGTGGATCGAATGGTGTCCTCCACCGGGACCCACGTCTTCTGGTTGGCCTCTACCGGGTTGTCCGTGAACACCGAGATGCGCTCCACGATGGCGGTCCTCTGTCGCACGGCGTAGTCGGACACGAGCGGTGGGGGCTCGTTGGCGGCGAAAAACGCCAAGAACTGCGTCTTGTACCTCACGATCTTCTCGTACAGGTCGCGCCCAGACAGCTCGGAGATCGGGTCGGTGAACTTCTTGTACACCTGGAGCCGCATCGTCTCACTCCCGTCCATTCCCGGATGCTCACAAACCTTCTGGCGCGGCAAAGCGCATAGACGGGGGAGGGTGCGTTGGGGTCGCGAATCTTGGAGAACGTGGAGGCATCGATGGTCACCGCGTACAACCCCAGGATGGAACCCATCAGGTTGCACAGAGTGTCCTTGCCGTTCCGCCCCCCGCCGCGCGTCCACAGCGCCGCGGCCTGCTTCAGCCCGAAAGTGCCCTTGGCCAGGAGCATGAGTTCGTAGATCGTCGACGCCCAGTCGTCCTGGGTCCACGCGTGCAGTACCCCCAGTTCCGGGATGAGAGGTTGCAAAGCTCGTCGAGCTTCGAGTGGATGTCGGGACCCAGGTCGTACCCGTCCACGGACTTCCAGAACGAGTTCTGCGGACTTCCTCCAGCGCCGCCTCAAACTTCTCCATGACCGGAGTCTCCCACCAAGCGGGCCAGGAGTGCGACCACCCAGTGGAGCGAGTGATCCTCATGGTGGGCCGTACGGGCGTCCACTCCAGCGTCTTGCTGTTCAAGACCATGCCCTCGAAGTTGAGGAGATGCCGGGTGCTCTCGTCATCCAACTCCCAGTCGGAGCTGCGCACACAGAGATGAGTCCTGCACGCGTCGGCCACAGCCTTCACGAAGGACTGGTTGGAGAATTTCCATTGCGATTCGATCTCCACGGCGCTCTGGCCGTCTTGTAGTCGGACAGATCTCGCTGGCACACCCTGTCATGACCCAAATCTTCTTGGCCGGGTCGTACCAGCACTTGTGCCCAGTGTCCGAGAGGATCTTGAAGATCTCGTGCACTCGGTACGGCATGCTGACGTGGACCCGCATCACGACCTGGGCGAAAATCCCGTGGTGCGTCGGCGGGGATGTGAATGCCTTCATGACGTAAGCGTGGTGCTCCCGCCAGCGGATGTCCCTGGCATTCCAGAGCTCCAGAGTGTGCGGGCCCGCGTTCTTGCAGATCACCGCCTCGGCCGCCTCGAGCGCGCTCTGAACCGAGAGCTGTGGCTTCAGCGTGAAAGCGAACTCTCCCCGCACGGACTTGATCTCGTTGCGGAGCAGGCCCAAATCGCCCTCGAACTCCAAGAAGAGACCGTCGTGCTCGTAGGCGAGCACGTTCCCGTCCAACCTATGGACCACGTTCACAACCCTGTCAATGAGCTCCCTCTCCTGCGCGGTGTTCAAAACGTAGCAGAGGAGCTCGCGGGGTCGGGCAGTCTCGTTTCTCAGCCGCTTCAGTACGTCGCGGTTCTTCGAGCAGTCCTCGGCAACCAGAGCTCTCACCGTCCTCTGAAACTCGAGCGCATAGTCCATCATCGGAAAGGTCGTCATCTCGTGCGCCGTCACCCAATTCTCGATGCTGCCACCGTAGAGGAGCCTCAGGTACAGCTCCTTCGCCGCAGTTCGGTCGGGGTGCGTCTTTGCCAGTATGGCGTTCCGCTCTGCCACGAAGTTCTTCAAAAATGCGGAATCGTGTCGGGCCGCGATAAGTGTGGGGTGGCAGTTCTCCAGGTCGAACGTGTAGTGGTTGCGCAGCCCGGCTCTGGCCACGTCTCTCAACCATCTCGGAGAATCACCCGCAGATTCTCTTTGACCACGTGAACGAGGAGGCTCCTGGAGAGCTGGCCACGCGGGAGGTATCCAAGGTGTTCCGTTTGAGCAACGGCTCCGGCCCCACGCTGTTGCGCGCCGCAGGGGATCTCCTGGCGCAGTGCGGCCGGAACAGGCTTCCGTGCGGGGCACGCGCCTACAAGACAGTCTACTTCAAGGAGTCTCTCATGGTGGCTCTCAAGAAGAAGGGGAGGCGGCACACGGGAGGGGCGGACGGGGATCAGTTGAAGGCGCTCCGCTTGAAGAACCCGTCATGCTGCCTCCTTGTCCACGTCCTCCATGAGGTGGTCCCCCAACTGGACAGGTGCCTCGGCCACTCCTTGCAACACAAGGCTCCTCGCGGCCTCGTTGCGGGCTTCCCTCTCCAGCCTGCGCCTCTCCTCCTCGGCCTCTCCGATCGCATCCCCCACGGCCTCCACAGCCCCTCCCTCCACGGCCTCCGCAATCTCCCCCTCCATTGCCTCCGCAATCTCCCCCTCCATTGCCTCCGCAATCTCCCCCTCCACGATCTCTCCCTCCACGATCTCTCCCTCCATGTTCGCGTTCAGATGGTCCATGATGCCGGGTACTGTCGGGCTATTGATGGACTACGGGGAGTTCGAATTGTCTCAAGTGTGTCGAATTGATTCTGCGGACAGCGTCATATCAAACGACCCTGGCCGCGCAGGACGGCAAGTGCGCGCTGTGCGGCTGCGGGCTGACGGCCGGCACCTGCGAGCTGGACCACGTGGTGCCGGTGAGGCAGGCCTTTGCGGGCAGCGTGCAGACTTTGCAGGCGCTGTGCGGCGACTGCCACAGCGAGATGGCCCCCGGTGTCATGGAGTACGCCCGGAGCCCCAAGCTGCCTCCTCTGGTTTTTGAGGCGCAGACGTGCAAGAAGGACGCTCTGTACGTCGGCGTGGACGTGGTGCGCTGCAGGCGCAACGGGCTGGCCAACGCCCCCTTCCCCCTGCCCATCCTGTGCCCGGAGGACGGCGTTGAGCCCGTGGACGGCGTGCTGCCGGACCTGGGCTTTGTGGAGGGCTGCTGCGACGCGAGGCAGTCCTGCCTGAATCTGTTGCCGTACGTGGGGCCCGGCTGGTACCCGAAAATTTCGCTGGCCGCGATGCTGGACCTGGGCGTCTGCCGCTGGGACCACATCGTGTTGGGCATCTCCGCGCGGAGCCACGTGGACGCGGCGACGCTGCGGTGCGCGCTGGAGCGCATGGACGCCGCGTGGCAGGGCGAGGAGCACATGGCCAAGCTCAGCGTGAACGCGATGATAGGCCTGTGGGCGCGCAGCACGGAGGTGGTCTACAGCGCGCGCAGCAGCAGCAGCGAGCTGGACGGCGCGGGCGCGGACTTCTCCCAGGCCTTCGCCTACGAGGGGGGCATGGTGTGGGACTTCGTCTACGCCAGGAGGCGGCGGAGCAACGGCACCTACCGCCCCATCCATGACGCGGTCCTGGGCTTTGAGCACTGCATGGTGGCCAAGGCCCGGCGCATCCTGGACGCGCCGCCGCGCTACCTCGCGCAGGTGAAGACGGACTGCCTGCTGACGCAGCGGCTGCCGAAGCGCTTCACGGAGCGGCTGCGGGCGCTGGAGGCGCTGCGCCACCCGGACGGCACGCCGGTCTACCGTGGAAGAGACGAAGCCGTTGCTGGGCAGCAGCAGGGCGCCGCGCATGGAGGCGGAGCGCCCCAAACAACGGAGGTGGAACGGGGTGGACGATTGCGTGGGCCACTGCCTGGCGGGCAACTCCCTGCTGCTCACGGGCCTGCCGGGCACCGGAAAGACGCACCTGGCCCGGACCATTGTGGCGAGGCTGCGAGAGCAGGGCGAGGCGGTGCACCTGGTGTCCAAGACGCACTGCTCCGCGCAGAACCTGGGGCTGGGGGCGCAGACGGCCGACCACTGGGCGCGCAGGTACGTGCGCGGCGGCAGCGCGCAAAAGCTGGACTGGCTGGTGGTGGAGGAGATCACGCAGCTGGACATGGCGCTCTGGGCGGACCTGGCCTGCGTGGGCCTGAACGCCGACGTGAAGTTCCTGCTGCTGGGAGACTTCCGGCAGTTGCCGGCCGTGCTGGACTCCTGGGCCGGGCGGCCCATCAGCGCGCCGTTGGAGCACAGCCAGCTCATCCGCGACCTGGCCGGCGGGAACAGGCACGAGCTCACGGAGAACATGCGCTCCGACCCCGGCATCTTCAACTTCGTGAAGTGGCTGCGGGTCGGCGAGGAGGCGTGCCCCACGCTGGAGCAGGCCACGGCGAGGCTGAAGGAGCTCTACCCCTCCAAGCCCGGGTGGCCGGACACCACGCTGGTCATCAGCCACAGCAAGCGCATGGCCGTGAACGCAGCGGCGAACCGGGCCCTGGCGCCGGAGGCCTCCAAGCTGCTCCAGCTGGAGACACAAGTCATCCACATAGATTTGGGTTGTTGCCAAACAACCAATGGGTGTAGCCAAACTGCAACACCCCAAAACAGCCCGCAGAGCATGAGGGTGTGGCCGGGGCTGCGCCTCATTGGGGCCGGCGGAAAAATTCCCAAGGGCGTCTTTGTGGCCGTGGCGGAAGTGGAGCCGGACGGAGTGAGGCTGGACAAGGGCATGCGGCTGAAGAACCAGGAGCTGCTGCGGGCCACCCGGCCGAGCCACGCAGTTACCTACGCCAGCTGCCAGGGGCTCACCCTCCACAACCGCGTCCGCCTGGACCTGGAGTCCTGCCACCTCACGCTGCGCCACCTGTACGTGGGCGCGTCAAGGGCCACGAGATCCGAGCTGCTGGAGGCCTAGAACGGGCAGCACGGCGCCTCCAGGGGCTCCAGCATGAGGTGGCGCACCTCAACGAGCACGCCCCACTGCCTGCCCATCAGCCACACGTGCCGGGCCTCCACAAGCGCGCGGCCCCTGCGGCGCGCGAACTCCGCGGGGCGCGGCACGCGGTTGCCGGCCGGGTCCCAGAAGAGGCCGCGCTCCAAGTCCATCTTGCACTTCACGTGCTTGCCCTTGGCGCTCACCTTGACGGCGCGCTGCAGCTGGCTCTCAAGCTCGGTGCGGGCGGCCCCGGAAAGGGCTTCTGGAAGATGATCATGTTGTCGATGACGCCCTGCTCCACCTCCTCCGTCCACAGCTCCAGGTCGGTGTTGGTTGCAAAGCACACGCCCACCCTCTTGGCCCCGTCGTCCTGGAAGTTGCCGGGCTCCCACAGCACCTCCACGTCCACCTTGCACACCAGCGCGCCCTGATGGGAGTCCTCTATGGACATGAACTTCCCCCCCTTGGCATTGGTCTGAACGTCCAGCCCGAGCGCAAGCTTCATTGCGAAGTTCGGCTCCTTTTTTTATCCGTAGGAAAAAAGTCCGGTCCGATGAACGCGCGAGTTTTCTTGGTCGTCGCAGTGGCGGTGATCTTGCTCTTTAAAATGCCGAGACTCCTGGAGCTTTTCTGCGGCACCAAGTCGGTGGGCAGGGCCTTCGAGGCGGCGGGCTGGGAGGTCGTCTCCCTGGACATCGTGTCGAAATTTGAGCCCACCATCCTGTGCGACATCCGGAGCTGGGACTACACTACGTTTCCGCCGGGGCACTTCGACATGGTTTGGGCCAGCCCGGTCTGCACGGAATACAGCCGCGCTGGTGCTCAGCGCCCTTGAGATCATTGCGCACTTTGACCCCTTGATGTGCAGGTTCAGCTGCGGCGGCAGCATCTTCCCGCAGCGCAGGATGCCCACCATGGTGGGGCGCAGCAGCACGTCCGCGTAGCCGCCCTGGTGCACCGTGCGGGCGACGCGCGGGTCGTTCACTTCGTCGAAACCCTCCATGGCCTTGTTGCAGTTGTACTCTCTGCCCTTCAGCAGGTCATGCACGGCCACGGTGCGGCCGTAGTAGTTGATGTCGTCGCAGCGCTGGCCGTTGGCGAAGACCTGGACGCGCTGGACGAAGCAGGCGGGGTTGGGCGTGGCCGGGGCCAGCGGGTTGCCGTCCGTGTTCCTGACGCGGAAGGCGATCTTGATGGACTCGGGGTCGATGAAGGACGTGCCGCTGGTCAGCGGGATGCGGCAGACCCTAGAGGTTGTGGGGGAGAAGGAGCTCAGCAAGCTGGGGAAGTACTGCACGTCATGCCGCGCCGTCACGTAGCTGGTGTTGCTTGTTTTCAGCTTGTAGCCCAGGCTCTGCATCAGCTCATCCTGGGCTCCGGCGGTGACTACCTCCATGCTTGTTTATATACACGCATTTTGACTCGTACGGCGAAGGAAAAAACTATTCTTCCAGTGTCTATATTGATATAGGCACTGGAAGAATAGCGTTTTTGTGGCGCAAAACCGTGCAAAACGAGCTATTAGTCCAGGGTCTATATTGATATAGAGCCTAGACTAATAGCATTTTTTCAGCGCAAAACCGTGCCAAAGCTATTCTTGTAGTCCGTATATCTATATACGGACGAGAAGAATAGCTGCAAAACCGTGCAAAACCGTTGCAAAATAAACTCTCCCCGAGGAGGGTTTTATTTTTTTTTTAAGCAGCCTCAATGTCTCGCGCCAGCTGGTCAAAGCTGGGCGGAGGCAGGCTCCGGCGTGACTGCCCGGAACTGGAGCTCGCCCGCGAGCTCTGGGACTGGGGCAGAGCCACGGGCGGGGCTGCCTGAAGTGCTGCTGCCTGAGCGCAGCGTGAAGTGCTGAGGCTGAGTGGCGTCATTCATGTTGTTGGCGGACCGGACGTCCTGCACGGCCGCGTCCTCGCTGCCCTGCTGGGGCCGGAAGAGCGTGTTCTCCAGCACCCAGCCCGTGCCGCGCGAGGCCGTAGGCTGCGCCGCCCGCAATGCCCACGGCCAGCCCCGCCGTCGCCGCCGCGCCAACTCCCGCTGCGCCAGCCAGCGTTCCAGCAACCTCGCCCGCGGTGGGCAGGGCTGCTGCTCCTTCCGCCAGGCCCCCCAGGTACCCAAAGGCTCCGCCCACGCCGCGGCAACGGCAACTCCTCCGCAGCCACGGCCGCCGTCTCCTCAACGGCCTGCGCCGCGCCACGCTCCACCTCCTGCGCGCGCTGCCCCGCCTCATCCAGGAGGCGCTCCACGTCACTGGGGGCTGCGGGTCAAACACGCTTGTCAGACCCGTCAGATTGGCTTGTCAACATGTGGACCCTTCACATTAACTTGTGACATCGGTCAGACCCTTCTGGAGTCAGATTGGTTTGTGACACGTCTGATTGACTTGTTGCCCCCCATACCAGATGACCCTAGCCAACATCACTACAAGCCAGCCATCAGAGTGTCAGAGGGATTGAGCAGCTCGCCCGGCCTGAAGCCCCTTGAAACCGGGCACTAATTAAGTATCCCCTTCAGAAGCCCCGCAACAAGCAAGAATCGTGCAAAATCTATCGTGCAAAAACATCCAAAACGAGCAAAAGGGATGGCCGCGCAACAAGACTCCCGCCACTGCGCGCGACGGCGCAACGACAACAACAACCACAACCACAACCACAACCACCACACACACACACACACACACACACACACACACACACACACACGCGCGCGCGCGCACGCACGCACGCACGCACACACACACACACACACACACACAAAAGCACACACAAACGCACACACAAACGCACACACACACACACACGCACGCACGCACACACGCACACACGCACACACACACATGCGCACTCACACACACCCACACACACACACCCACACACACACACGCACCCACGCGCCCACGCACGCACGCACGCACCCACGCACACGCGTACACAGACACACACACACACACACGCACGCACGCACGCACGCACCCACGCACGCACGCACGCACCCACGCACACGCGTACACAGACACACACACACACACACACACACACGCACGCACACATGCACGCACACATGCACACATGCACACACGCACACACGCGTGTATGCACACACACACACACACACGGGCGCACACTTGCCTCGGATGACACAGCAGCATTCTCCGCTATCAAACGAGAAATCTCCGCCTCCATTTCCTGCGCACAGTGTCTGGCGCTGTTGCGGCAAGCCGCCTCCTCCATGCCTCGTCCCAGCTATCATTGGAAAAGCTGGGCGCGGCAGCCCTCTTGTCCTTCTTCTTCGGTCTTGCCTCAACCAAGCACAGAGCGAATCTTGCTTTGCGACAAACCCCGCCAGCGCCTTTGCTGTCGAGTCAGACGGCGCAATCGCTTCCTGCGCTGCAACGACACTCACCGAGCGAGAGCTAGCATCAAAGCACGCAGTGGCAAACGCACACAGAAACACGCGTACACAGGCACACAAGAAACCGCACGAGAAACCACGCGCACGCACACGCACACGCGCACGCACACGCGCACACACACGCACACGCACCCACGCACACCAACCACCCCAAGGCAGGAAACGCGGGCTAAACGTGCCCCGAAGCAAGCGCACGGCCTCAACCCTCCCTGCCTTCTCTTTGTGCGAGGGCACGGACCAATCCTGGCAGGAATGCGCGCTCCGTAAACAACTTTCCCATTTCCAACGCCTTGTCAACGCGGACCCAGCCCACCTTAAACAAAAACGTTTTCGACAAGTCAGAAGGCAACCAAACACTCAGGCTCCGTCTGGAGTTGACAACGTCAGCGCACAGCGTCTTCGCACGTACTCCTGCACAGGGCGCGAAAGAAACGCGTCAACACGCAAGAACGCAGCCTCGGTCGTCCAGCACCAAGTGAGCTCAACGCCATCCTGGTCGGTCACGTCGGCCCACCGCATCTGCCTAGCCAGGCTGCGCGTGTCAAACTGCACCCAACATGTCTCTGCCTGCGCGACCACAAACACAATTGCGCGTGTCGTGTCAGAAACGGCTACGGACACACTTGTTGGCACTTCTCTTGGCGCAACCCCAGCAACATGACTCGCAGTCAGCACGAGCAATGAAAACACAACACAAAACCCTCTCTTGCAAGAACACAAACACCCATCGCCATGTGTTCGCTGTTTCAAGCGCCAGCTGCACGTTATCATTCTATTCGAAAAATTCAAAAAATGTCTTCCGTTTTTCCAAAAATGTGAAGACCTTAAAAAAAACATGTTATTCTTGTTACTGCGTTGTCACTTGTGTTTCTTTGTTTGCGCATGTGCGTGCTTGTGTACATGTTTGTGTTCCGTCAAGAATGGTTTTCTCTTGCAAAAACAAGCAAAGCAAACCGCCTCTGCTAAACTTTCTTTTCCATGCAACTGAACGCCTTGATCCAAGGTCATGCATCTCAATCTATAAGACATGCTCCAAGCGTCTCATGCTGTACACAAGTGTAAACAAAGGGAATGCAATTATTAGCACCCCGCCTTGAAATCTCCTGGCGTCTCAACATAAGGGGATTTCACATCACAGTCACCTCCTCATGTCCGTGAGAAACCTAAAAAAAAAGGCTCATGCAAAAGAATTGCGAGAGCACACATCCAAGTGAAACTCTAAGCTCCTATACCGTGCCCATGCGGCTCCAAGCCGTGGCGTAAACCGGTATCCACTTTTCACACGCTTCCAAATCTCATAAGTTTCTCGGCCATCCAAAGCAATTGCGGCATGCTGCCTTCCCATGCGTCTCTGCAAATGATTTCAGTAGTGTCTTCGTTTCTCTGCCTGCAATCCACTTGCATCCCTTCTTGTGAAAGAAGGCTCCATGCTTTGTCACATACACTGTCAGCTCACTTCCAGAAACAGCCGCGTTGCTGCTTTCACGCAAAACAGTTTCAGCACGACTGCCGCTGCTGCAAGCACTTTGCACTTTCTGAATCTGCTCCGAATTCACATCCGACTCTTCAGACTCCAAAATGGTAGTCTTCTGCAATGCTTTGGACTGTTCACATCTCCTGCACCATGCGATGAAAACATTCATCTGCTGCCACAACCACCACACATGTCGGCACGAGCATGTAAGCACGCAAATGCACACGTACAGGGTTGCGATCACCTCCAAGGTGTCCTGGGTTGTCCACTCCAAGTGAACTGCACTCTGATTTCCGTTGTCACTGCTATTGGGCTCAACTCCGCGCCGGCCCAAGGCGTCCACATCATCATCCAGCTTCGAAGCGTCGCCTGCCTGAACAAGCAATCTCATCATGCAGATTCGTCGTAGTTGTGCTTCCTGTGGCCTGAAACTCAGGTCTCGCGCCAATCTCAGCTCGGATCTGTCTGATCAGCTGCTTGGCTTTCTCCTTCTCCTCAAAGGTGTCATACTCGTCCTGACCAACATTCAACCACACTCCATGTTGACTGCCATCCTCATCAAATTTCACACATCCAAGCATGTATCTAAGGAATTGCACACGTCCCTTTGCCAAACATTTCGTGTTGAGGTCCGCGACATTGTACACTGTGGGCACAGATGCCAACTCAAACTCGCCGCGTTTCAGTCTCTGCTGACACCACAACATCTGTCCCTGAATGTGACGCGTCCGACCACAACCTGAACGCTGCATAATTCCCCGAGCTGCTGATGAATCCAGAAAAAGAACAACTCTCAGCTTCTCACCAAACGTTGCAAATTGAATGATCGCCTTCAGATAAAGAGCATCGCATGCTGCACTGACTGCAGAAGTGTACTCACTCTCCGCTGAGCTGAGGGCGATGTTCTTCTGTGTGCGAGAGCACGAGTAAACAGTATGTTTGTTCAAACAGAAAACTGCACTTGACGTGGACTTCCGGCCCACTCTGTCACCTGACCAATCAGCGTCGCTGAACACCTCCAGCACATAGCGGTGTTCACTGCTTTGCGAGATGATGCCCTGCCCATCTTGTGGCACCTCAAAAGAAAGGCCATCATACCGCACATTGACCAGATATCTGCACAAATGCACAAGCAGCTTCCATGCTTGCTTCCCAGGCGAGCTCATGGCTGATGCCAAGAAAGAATCGCAAATTCAAATTCCAAAAAATCTCCACACAAAGAAAGCAATATTCCTGTGGCTGTCCTAAACCGTGATGCTTCCTCTGGCTTCAATGGTTCTTCAGTGATACTCTCAAAAATGCCTGCTGGGGGAAATGGAGTCGATCTGCTGTTTGCACGTGAACCATCTAGCCCAACGGCTTCAAACAGTCTGTCGAAATGACGTTGATGTGGCTGAATGACCAACTGCTGACTGGTATGCAAAAGGTGTTTCCGTTTCAGGAACCAAATCTCATCACCAGGGTCCCGCATTATGGTATAATCAATTTCATACTTCTGTTCCAGTTTTGCAACCACTTCCTCCAAAACAAAAGATTCCTCACCAGTCGCAATCATGTCATCAACATGAATCATGCCCACGAACTTTTGCTGCGCTCGAATGACTGTTGGGCTCTCCACACAAACCTCGGCTGCGATCTGTTCCCGCAATTGGTCTGTGAATTGCTGATGCCAGTTCTGCGCACCATCACGTTGCCCTGGCAAACATCTGGACAATAAGAAATGTCTCTCCACACCTTGCAAATTTGCAGAAACCTTGGTCTCAATGGCCTGAGGAACTGTCAAATAAGCATCCTTGACGTCCAAACCCAACATCACCCAGCCAGCTTCTCGATTTGCCATGTACAGTGAAGGGATGAGCTTCGTGATGACCTGCGATGTAGCTGGTGCAAAAACAACTCTGTCTGGCTCCCACCAATTGAATTCTCGGGCCACAAATCGTGCCCGTCGCAGATAAGCACCTTGCCCATTCCGCAACTTGTACCTCCAGCTACGCACGAATTTCGTAGACAAATACCTTGCTGCCGATGTCGCTGCTTCATCCGCTGTCATAGGAATGAGGGCCGGGATTTTGCTCAACCTGGCCAGCTCTTCCTCTTTGGCTAGTTCATCCAGTTCTGCCAGTTCTTCCACTGACATCTCCGGTTCTTTGCCACCAGGTCCAACCGGTCTCCAGAGTCTGTCTGCGGCTTTCTCGGAAGTGTACATCTGCTGCATCTCATCTTGCAGAGTGACCTCATGGTCCAGCAATGCGGGCTGATGCGTACCTTCAACTTCA
>CAUJNA010002895.1:0-15623 GCA_963377175.1 Effrenium voratum | reverse complement strand
CGGTGCGGCGGCGTGAGCCGCCCATCCGCTGGTAGATGCCGTAGACGAGGTTTCCGCGCCAGGCGTAGTAGAAGGCCACTGGTCAAGAGGGTCCGTCCTGCAAGTCGTGTTGGGGGGCTGCCGCTCTGACTTGAGCTTTGGAAACGTCACGAGTTTTCGATCAACACAACTGTCTCAAACATCTCAGACCCAACCTTCCGCCAACTTCTGTCTCCCAACTTGCCATGTCTGTCGGGGCCTGACTTGGCGGGGCCTTCTAACCTTGACTGGGCGTCCCTGGCTCCCTCTTTTTCCGCTTGATCACATTTGCGTCGATTTTCTGAAATGATCGACAGTGTCTTTGGATAAGTCTTATCGACCAGTTCAAACATATCAAAAACCATAGTGAACCCAAAGGTGAGACAGCCGCCGCTCACTTGATTGAGGCCTCCCAGGGGCTTCTTCTCCGGCCGCCGCTTGCCGAAGGATGGGGCGTCCTCAGCGGCCGGCCGCGGTTGCCGAGGCCGGCCTTCTCCGGCGGCCCAGCGGGTCCTGTCAGGGGGCGGGCGACCGACCGAGCGGCGAGCGCGACTGGCCGACCGAAAGCAGCGTGTGCGGGGCCGAGCGGAAAGCCGAAAGTAAAAACTAGAAAACGTTGCTGCCTAGCATAGTTCGTAAGATTGTTCTCTACTCAATGGTTCTGGAAACCCTCGCAACTGGTCGTTTCTAGATTGCCTCCGAAAGCTTCCCGGCGCCTCCGAAGCGTGTTTTTTAGATGAAATTGTCAGACCGGGAGGGGGGGCCGGTCGCGATATCCGGGGGGGGCGGTCGCGATACACTATTGACCGAGCCACACCCCCGAGAGGGGGTCCGGTTCGTGATACGGGAGATCGCGGACAGGCCCCCTTTTCTGTTACATCGTGACCGAACCTTCCGGGGGGGGGGGGCCGGTCAAAATATATCGTGACCGGCCCCCCCTCGGATCGTGACCGGCCCCCCCCAAATGGCCGTTTTATCAAGGCCAGCCTAATGGCCGCGTGACTCCCGGTCTTCGACCCGGGCTTGCGCGCTTGCCCCGTCCGCGCTCGCCTTCGCTCCCCGCTCGCCTCGCGCCGCCGGAGCTTCGCGCGACCTTTTCTTTTCTCTTGCAACAAATCGATCGAGTCGCGCAGCGCAAAGTTTGAAATAAGAACAAGAAACCCCGGACCGAAGGTGTGCTGCTAACTCCGGGTGGATTGGGGCGGGCCATCTAGCCCTAAGCCTCCATCCTCTGAGCACACCCTAAACCCTAAACCCTAAACCCTAAACCCTAAACCCTAAACCCTAAACCCTAAACCCTAAACCCTAAACCCTAAACCCTAAAACCTAAACCATAAACCCTAAACCCTAAACCCTAAACCCTAAACCCTAAACCCTAAACCCTAAACAGGCGAGCATGCCTTTGGCCCTATACATGGGCATGCGAGCCTCCGGGCTCGAGGTCAAGCCGAGACGCCGTTGCAAACCTGAGGGCCTGCTAGGGTCAAGCCTAGCAGGACAACCGCTGTGTGGCTCTGCAAGTGGCACGACGACCCACACCCTTTGGCGCAGCCAATATAGGATTACCCTAAAGCCTGCACCATTTGGCTCCGGGGGTCGCTTTGTGCGCTGCTGATAACTTTTGCATACGGGTAATAGCGGGGCCTGCCCCGGCTGGGGGGGGGTACACGGCGGGCCGCTTCTTGCGCCGCTGATACCTTTTGCATACGGGTAATATGGGGACCTGCCCCGGATGGGGGGGGGTGTACGCCAAGCGCAAGGAGCCTTCCCTTCTTGCGCTGTGTAACACGGGGGGCTTGCCCCAGCTGCATTCAGACAAAGCGGCGAAGCGTGCGCGCAGGGCACCCCCACGCAAGCGCAGCGCCTGACACGCTCAGTTCTGCGGCTTGCTTGCGCGCTTAGCCCGCGCGTGTTTGGGCCGCCGATCTTCGCGCCTTGGCAACTCCACGCTTTGCAGCGTGACCCACAGAAGCAACACCTTGCGGGCGCTGAGGATTATGTAGACGCCGTCTACATGGTGCTTGCCGCCGCAGCCCACGCCCGGCAAACGCAGCAGGATCAGGTAGACGGCGTCTACGCCTTGGCGGCCTGCGCAAGCCTGGGCAACTCCACGCGCTCTGTCGTCCGCCCGCCGCGCGGACGCTGAGGATTATGTAGACGCCATCCACATGGCGCTTGCCGCCACAGCCTGCGCCCAGGCCATCGCAGCGCGCAACGCGCTCGCGTGGAACCTGCGGCCTACGCAAGCTGGGCAACTCGAAAAAGGACCAGCGCTTCGCAGCGCGACCCATGACCCACAGAAGCAACACCTTGCGGGCGCTGAGGATTATGTAGACGCCGTCTACATGGCGCTTGCTGCCGCAGCCCACGCCCGGCAAACGCAGCAGGATCAGGTAGACGGCGTCTACGCCTTGGCGGCCTGCGCAAGCCTGGGCAACTCCACGCGCTCTGTCGTCCGCCCGCCGTGCGGACGCTGAGGATTATGTAGACGCCGTCTACATGGTACTTGCCGCCGCAGCCCGCACCCAGGCCAGCGCAGCGCGCAACGCGCTCGCGTGGAACCTGCGGCCTACGCAAGCTGGGCAACTCGAAAAAGGACCAGCGCTTCGCAGCGCGACCCACGCCTGCGCAGGCTAGAAGTTTAGCAAGGCAGGCAGCTGGCAGCCCAGCTGCTTCAGACAGCGCCACGTTGGCATGGAACCCGTTCAAGGGTTCCACCTCGAATGGAACCCTAAACCCTAAAAGTCTTTACCTTGGGTGGCTGGGGCGGGCGAACTTGGCAACGCGAAGCGAGCGGCTTGGGGGATTTTATCCCCAAGCGAGCAACCACATCTGCACACCCTAAACCCTAAACCCTAAACCCTAAACCCTAAACCCTAAACCCTAAACCCTAAACCCTAAACCCTAAACCCTAAACTCTAACGCGCCCATCCATAGGGCGCGTCTGCATTTCTCCTTTTACGGCCGAGGGCGGCCGACAAGCTTTAGCTTGGAGGCTTCTAGCTGGAATCCAAGCATTGCCTTATGGGCATCCTCGTTGAAACCTTATGTTATATACCCTAGATCGACAACACGAGACTCGGAAATCGCCCGTCTCAGGGGCACATCTTGAGCATTCGCTATTGGAGCTGGCCTTGCTAAAAGTGGCCGCTGGAGCTGGCCTTGATAACACGGCCGCTGCTTGCGCGGGATCATGTGGAGTTGGCCATCCGTTCCTAAAACGGCCATTGGCCTTGATAAAGCGGCCATCGGGCGTGCGCAGCCTGGCCTTGATAAAACGGCCATCGGCTTCGATAAGATTGCCAATGCGGCTGGCCGGCCTTGATAAAGCGGCCATTCGCTTTGCCAACAAATGGCCGGCCATTTAGCCGCCTCTGGTTGCCGTTTTATCAAAGCCGATGGCTGAGGACAAGGTCAGTGGCCGCAATGGCCGTTTTATCGACCAGCAAATAGGTCTCCTAGATTCGGGCTGCGGATGGCCGATTTCATATTGTCTCGTATAAGGAGTTTATCAGCGGCCAGGCCAAGCCATTTTCATCAAGGGCCGGCAAAACGAATGGCCGCTTTATCGCCAGCCGCAGTGGCCGTTTTATCAAAGCCGATGGCCGTTTTATCAAGGCCGGTCAGCCTCAGTGGCCGTTTTATCGACAATGGCCGCTTTATCATAGCCCTTGATAAAAATTGCTTGGCTTGCCGCTGATAAACTCCTTATACGGGACAATATGAAATCGGCTATCCGCAGCCCAAATCTTAGGAGATCTGACCATTTGGCCGCTTCTGGTTGATAAAACGGCCATTGCGGCCACTGGAGGTCTGGCCATTTAGCTGCTGCTGCCTTGATAAAATAGCCATTGAAGCTGGCCTTCAAAATACGGCCATTTGGCTTCTGCAATTCTCTACACGCGATCCGGCTCCAGGTTGTTGCTTTTGAAGCTCCACCTGGCTACTCTCTACATTTGAGCCCAAATGTGTCACTCGTGTGTTACTTCTAGTAAAGAACTGCAATGTTGCTTTTGCAGCTCCAAATTGCAAATTCTCTACATTTGAGCTAAAACGTGTAATTTTTTATACATTACCGCGCGGCCAATTCTCTACATTTGATCCGGCTCCAGGTTGTTGCCTTTGAAGCTCCAAGTTGCGCATTCTCTACACGTGAGCTAAAACGCGTCACTCGTGTATTACTTCTAGTAAAGAACTGCAACTTCAAGGACCGGTTGCAAAATGTTGCTTTTGCAGCTCCAAATTGCAAATTCTCTACATTTGAGCTAAAATGTGTCATTTTTATATAAGCGTTAGTAAAGAACGGCCACTTCCTGTTGGTTTTGAAGCAACTCTTCACACTTGAAGTAAACTGTGTCATTTTTATATAAACATTAATAAGGAACGCCAATAAATTCTTTATATGGCTCCGCAGATCTGGCCACTCGGCTGCCGTCAATTTTCCATTGCAGTGGAAGAAAAAGAAGATGTAGGCAAAGGACTAGCGCGCGGGAAACCTATGCTTCGCGCACATGCGATTTGAAACTGGCCAGGGCTTTCAGGCAAAGCATGGGAAACGCCTTGTCCCCCCGCGCAGGCTCCTTCACTTCTCCACAGCTGGCGCAAAGTGCGCGGGCGTGAGCTTGCCCGCCAAGGAGTACGCGCTTGACTTCTCCACACGGCTCAGCGCGGTGTAAGCCACTGCCGGCAAGTTCGGCATGTCCAGCCAAATAGTGATGTGCTCCACCTCATCTCCAAGAACCTTCTGGACTGTGGACGCGTAGCCCAAACGAATTGGGTAGTAAGTGACGTTGCCGCGCTCCACGTCGGTCCAGGGGGTGATATAGAGGCGTTTGCCGGTCTTGGTCTTGACGCGCAGCGCCCCGCTGCTTGCCGACCAAGCCTCTACGTGGCACAGCATGCCGTTGACGTAGTCATCCTTCTTCCGAATGTTCTTTGTTAAGTAAAGCTGAACGCCCTTGTAGATTGGCACTTCTGACGGCTTAGGCGGGCGATCCTCATGGAGTTTCCCAGCTTCGTAGTTGTCCGGATTCACCTCGATGTCTCCCGGTAAGACAGTCCAAGGTGCTTTTCTTGGGTGCTTCAGCTGCAGGACCAATTCGTTCAGCTTCGCAGCCTTCTTTTTCGTGCAAGTCAGGTCGTGTTGGGGAAGCGGGCCAGATGCTGTCGCAAGTCGCTGAGGTTTGGCTCTTCGCCCGGCCAAGCCTTGCGGCCTCGACATAGGTCGTTCAGCAGACGCTGGGGTGGCCGGCTGACTCGCAAGGCGCGCAACTTCTCCAGAAAGGCGGGGTCCTTGCAGCGGTGCACTTCGGTCAGCTTTGTGAAGAAGACGCTGTTTCGCTGCCATGCCGTGGACTCCCATGGCCGAGCAGGCGCGACGCCTGGCAACTGGTACTTGTCGCCAAGGAAGACAAGCGCAGGCAGGCGATCAGCGTGACGCCAAAGCCGCAGGATGCGCTCGAAGTCCTCAGCGCCCAGCTGCTGCAGCTCGTCCACGACGATCAAGTCAATGCCGTGGAGGGCGTGGACGGTTTCTTGCTCTGGCAGGTGCAGTTGAAATGCGGCTGTGTGGGTGTCCACAACCAGGTTCTCATGCTCTGGCAGCTTGGCCCGGCTGCGCGCCGCGAATTGAGCTGTTGGCAGAGCGCAAAGGACTTGTCCGCCGTGTTCTAGCACGCGCTCAACTTGCACCCGGAGGACTGTGCTCTTTCCTGTCCCCGGCTCGCCCAAGCAAACAACCGGGCGATGCGCGGCCTTTCCTGCGTCATCCCTGGCAGCTTGCCAGCCTCCGAAGCTGCTACTCTGGCCTTGATCGCCGTAGTCACGCGCTCCTCGATCTGCTGCGTCAGCAAGGCCTGGTGACCCCGAAAAACAAAGCGCTGGCGCTCCTCCCCCGCAGGCGCAGAGTTTTGCAGCTTGTCAACGGCCTCGTCAGCAAGGCAGACGCGTCCAGCCAGGTAGTTGTCGACCGCCTCTGCGTGGGCCGCTGCAAAGCAGAGGAAATCGCCCCTGACCTTCTTGGAAATGCGCTCTGCAATCATGTCCTGTTCCATGGCTGCAGGGTTGCGCCAAAACCCGCGCAGATGCTCTGGTAGGTCGGGCCTGCGGTCAGTGGTCAGCAACGCCGTAGCGAAGCCATGATAGCGTTGGGGCACTCGGCCTTTGATCTCCGGCAGCTCAAAGTCCTGCAAGTTGCGGAACGGCACGTTCATTAGCAGCCACTGGCCGTAGAAGGAGTCGTTGAGCCGCCAGAGGTACTGCGCGGCTACCGCGATCTGGCCGTTGGGCAGCGTCTTGTTGGCAAACTCGTGCAGCGTCGCGGCCTTGCTGGGGTGGCCTTCGGGCAAGGCCTTGTGCTCCTGTTTCACCCACTGCGCAATTCCGCCGTCTTCCGTGGACTTCCGCAAGAAATCAAGGAAGCTGAGATCGTCCGCGCGCCAGGCGCTGTCCATGTAGCGTTGCAACTGCTTGGGCGGCTCAGCCCCAAGCTTTGGGGCCACCAAGTCTTTCTTCCCTCCTGAATGAGTTCCCATGTCCCACTGCTTGTAGTTGCCGCAGAGTTGCAGGACCATCTCCGGCTCCAAGGGGTGATATTCAAACAAGACTTTTCTGGCAAGGCTGTTGGCGGCCGCGCTGTCGCTCATCCACTCCTGAAAGCTGCTGTCCGACCACTTTGCAACGTACTTGGCCACGTATATGAGCAGCAGCTGCTGACCATCGGAGGCTTGTAGGTCTTGGTGGCAGCGGAAGCAGTCCATCAGGTCTGGGAAGTAGGCGCGGAGCCCTGCGTCAGCAGCTTCGGCAGAATGTTGTAGTTGGAGGTCTGCCGCCAGATCCCAGCGCGAGTTCTCCGCCCAAACGGACCAGCAGGATTCTCCTGCGCGATCCTCTTGCGAGCCTTGAACAAACGCGGCCAGATTCTGCGCGCTGTCTTCAGTTGGCCGCTCCGCTGAGGCCCGACACTCCCAGTCAATGTGCTCTGGGCAGCGCAGCCAGAAGAGGACATGCAAGTGAGGCCGGCCACTGCCGTGATAGCGCTGCGAGCCCACTTTCTTGCTTCCATCTTGAAACTCAAGACGGGTGAAGAAATGGAAGCAGCCGGCAGGCTTGCCCTCTCCGTCTTCCCCTTGCAGCAGGAAGCGTGACCATTTGGCCTTGCTGCCAGGCATGCCTGCTCCGCCCGCCACGAAGCCTCGGACCGTTTCCAGCATGCAGCGCACGATGTGGAGTGTCTCGTGAGCAGGGGCCCCGAAGCGGGTGCGCAGCTGCTTCCGGAGCTCGTCCAACAAGAAGTCGCTGTAGGGGAAGCTGAGCTCCCAGGGCGCGAAAGTCCAGTACAGCTGCGGCGGCCCTATCTGGCGAACCAAATCCTGCAGGCCGGCAAGGACTGCGCGCCAATACAGTGGCGACATGGGGTGCTGCGCCATCATCAAGCGCATCCGGCTGCCTCGGCTCTCTGCCATGTTCCTCTTGGCGCCCAACTCGGTCCATAGCTGCAAGTCGTAGACGAATTGGAGGAGGGCAAAGTTTGCGGCGTAGCCGAGCAGCGGGCCCAACAGCTTTGCGCGGAAGCTGCGCTTCACACTGTGGCGCTGACCGTCCGCGCCCTCCGCATCTTCGAGGTCCTCATCGTCATGCTCCCGCGCAAGCCGACGGTGATCGGTGTAGCGCTCGTGCGTCTCACACATTGACGTCTTCCAGTAGAGTGTTGGCCACGCGGCGCACTCCAACCCCAGCTCCTCTATGAAGTGCAGGGGGCGCTTGGCTGCCACCTCTGAGGGCGCGTTGTCGTGCAAACTGAGGAAATCTAGGTGGTCCGCATAGAACTTGCGGTAGGCGTTGGCCCCTTTGTGTAGCAGGTACTGCAGCGTCGCCCTTGCCTTGCGCCGATCAGCTCGCTCAGGCAAGTCTGCGATCTTCTGCTTCACCGCCTTGGCGGCCCATGAGAACCGGATCATGCGGACGTGCTTTCGGTAGCCGTTCTCAGCGCGGTTCTCCGGGCCGAGGTCAAAGTCAAGCGGGCGCAGAGCTGCGACGGCCTGGGACGTAGTGCTTCCGCGCCCCGCGCTTGCAGGCCTTGCAGGCTGAAGGCCGGAGCTCAGCTGCGCGCTCGCCCTGTTCAAAGGATGCGGCAGGGGCCAGCTGGGGCACATCCCCCACGCCCCGCGCAAACACCACTTCTGCAGGGCGATGGACTCTTTGGACCAGCTGGCTGCAGGCAGGTCTGGGAAGTTGTCCACCTCCGCCTCGGCGGCGATTGCTGCCTGTGCAGCTCTGGGGCGCCTGGGGGCCTCTGGGTAGAACTTCTTCTTTCCAAGGCGCTGCTCAGCTTGGCCAAGCTGCGTGGGGCGGCGCGGGCCCAGCGGTCTGACGCTTTGCTGCCGCATGGCCAAAAGAGGCTCGGGCCGCGCTCAGCCGCAGCTCGTGCACCGCGGCGCGGCTCTGCTTGGCTTTGAGCCTCTTCGGGGCAGCTGCCTTTGCTCGCAGCGCGTCGGCCGCCTCCGCGCCCAGCCACAAGGCTGCGCGGCCGCAGGCAGTCTCGAAGATGTCAGAGTCTTCGTGAGCGCGCAAGGCCTTAAGCACGCGGACCAAGTTTGCCGCGCCCTGTTGGAGTGGCTTGGCCTTGCTTGAAGAGGACCTTGCTGCAAAGCAAGCAATTCTGCGCCCCTGCCGCGCCCTGACTTGGGCGCCCGCGTTCTTTAGTGTTGAAGCGGCACGGGTTGCCATCAAAGCCCTTGCAGAACAGGTTTTTCGCCGCCTTCCTTCCACGCCTTTGTCGGGCTGGATTCTTTTGAGCGCCTGTCTCCTCCTGTCGCCAGGTCCATGCGCGATGGTCAGCTCCGTAGCCCGCTCTTCAACAAGCATGTCAAGGCAGGCGAGCGGCGGTTGGCCCTCCACTGCCAAGCAGCCAGCCATGTAGATGCCCATGTACTCCGCGTAGTGGGCTGGGTTGGGCTCTGCCAAAGCAAGGTTGTCAACGTGCTCCTTCATCGGGCGCGCCCCGCAAAGGTTCTTGTAGGCTGCGTAGATGTTCTGGGCGCGCCACACAAGGAACTCCTTGGGCAGACTCTCGTTGTAGCCCGGACGCTTGCAGGCCGACATGACCAGGCGACTAGCCAAATCTTGCACTCTACTACTGGTGAGCCGCGCTGGCTGCCAATATAAATTTGATTTCCGCTCCCTGCAAACACGCAATATTCTAATCTGGCTTCGCTGCCAACCGGTTTTGTTTTCTTGGGGCCTTGGGCCTGTTTGGGCCAATGTTTCCTCAAGCTTCGCGCAACTGGCAACGTTAGTTTGTTTTGGCTTGACACTGTCTGGGTTGAAACGTGAAATGGTCAGCGGTGTCTCTGGATAAGTCCTGCTGACACAAGCTGAGAAAAGCGTGAGACAGCCCGCTCATCTGAAGCCTCCGAAGGGCCTGTTCTCCAGCTGCCCCGCGCACCGAGAGACACGATGCGCTGGGCGCGCCAGGCGAGGAACTCCGCGGGCAAGCCTTCGTTGTAGCTTGGATCCTCTTGCTTGCCTCGTGAGGCAGCCAGATCGGCAGCCGCAGGGCGCTTGCGGGCCGACATGACCAGGCGACTAGCCAAATCTTGCACTCTACTACTGGTGGGCCACCAATACAAGTAAGGTCCGGCAAAACCGGGGGGCGGAAGTTTCAAAGCAGTGAACAACTATAGTTTGGAGAACTGTCCTTGGCCCCTTGCTTCTCTCTCTCTCTCTCTCTCTCTTTTTCTCTCTTTCTCTCTTTCTCTCTTTCTCTTTCTCTTTCTGTTTCTCTGTCTCTTTCTCTCTTTCTCTATCTATCTCTCTAGCTATCTCTATATCTGTTTATTGATCTATCTATCTACCCATCTTTCTCTGCACTTAAAAGTTGCGATGTTCAATCCCCGAAAGTTGACTTCGCGTACTACTTTCGTACTTAAAAGTTGCGATTTTCGAGCCCCAGCGGCGAAACTGGACTTCACGTACTACTTTCATAATTAAAAGTTGCGATTTTCAAGCCCCAGCTACGAAAGTGGACTTCGCGTACTACTTTCGTACTTAAAAGTTGCGATTTTCGAGCCCCAGCTGCGAAAGTGGACTTCACGTACTACTTTCGTACTTAAAAGTTGCGATTTTCAAGCCCCAGCTGCGAAAGTGGACTTCACGTACTACTTTCGTACTTAAAAGTTGCGATTTTCGAGCCCCAGCTGCGAAACTGGACTTCACGTACTACTTTCGTAATTAAAAGTTGCGATTTTCGTGCCCCAGCTACGAAAGTGGACTTCGCGTACTACTTTCGTACTAAAAAGTCGCGATTTTCGAGCCCCAGCTGCGAAAGTGGACTTTGCGTACTACTTTCGTACTAAAAAGTCGCGATTTTCGAGCCCCAGCTGCGAAAGTGGACTTTGCGTACTACTTTCGTACTTAAAAGTTGCGATTTTCAAGCCCCGGCTGCGAAAGTGGACTTTGCGCACTACTTTCGTACTTAAAAGTTGCGATTTTCAAGCCCCAGCTGCGAAAGTGGACTTCGCGTACTACTTTCGTACTTAAAAGTTGCGATTTTCGAGCCCCGGCTGCGAAAGTTGACCTTGCAAAAATGCTGCGCCTGCCACCAAATCTGTGCTTGACCTTGCTAAAGTGCTGCGCCTGCCACAAAATCTGTACTTGACCTTGCGAAAGTGCTGCGCGTGCCACGAAATTTGCACTTGACCTTGCGAAAGTGCTGCGCCTGCCACAAATTCTGTACTTGACCTTGCGAAAGTGATGCGCCTGCCACGAATTTTGTACTTGACCTTGCGAAAGTGCTGCGCCTGCCACGAATTTGGCACTTGACCTTGCGAAAGTGCTGCGCCTGCCACGAAATCGATACTTGACCTTGCGAAAGTGCTGCGAAAGTGCTGCGCCTGCCACGAAATCTACACTTGACCTTGCGAAAGTGCTGCGCCTGCCACGCAATTCAAACCTTGCGAAACCTTCGCGCTGCCGTGCCAATGGGCCCGTCTCCGAGACCGTTCCGAACCCGTTCCGCACCCGCCTCCGTACAGGCGTCGCAGCCGAGGTGGTTTGCGCACTGTCCGGATGCCCAATTCACGCACAGCGCCAACGTTTTCTGCATCTTGCCATCCCCCAGCTCGCAGAGAGTGCTTGCGAAAGTGCTGCGCCTGCCACGAAATCTATACTTGACCTTGCGAAAGTGCTGCGCCTGCCACGAAATCTATACTTGACCTTGCGAAAGTGCTGCGCCTGCCACGAAATCTACACTTGACCTTGGGAAAGTGCTGCGCCTGCCACGAAATCTACACTTCACCTTGCGAAAGTGCTGCGCCTGCCACGAAATCTATACTTGACCTTGCGAAAGTGCTGCACCTGCCACGCAATTCAAACCTAGCGAAACCTTCGCGCGGCCGTGCCTATGGTCCCGTCTCCGAGACCGTTCCGAGACCGTTCCGAGACCGTTCCGGGACCGTTCCGAGACCGCCTCCGTACAGGCGTCGCGACCGAGGTGGTTTGCGCACTGTCCGGAAGCCCAATTCACGCACAGCGCCAACGTTTTCTGCATCTTGCCATCCCCCAGCTCGCAGAGAGTGCTTGCGAAAGTGCTGCGCCTGCCACGAAATCGATACTTGACCTTGCGAAAGTGCTGCGCCTGCCACGAAATCTATACTTGACCTTGCGAAAGTGCTGCGCCTGCCACGCAATTCACACCTTGCGAAACCTTCGCGCGGCCGTGCCAATGGGCCCGTCTCCGAACCCGTTCCGAGACCGTTCCGAGACCGTTCCGAGACCGCCGCCGTACAGGCGTCGCAGCCGAGGTGGTTTGCGCACAGTCCGGAAGCCCAATTCACGCACAGCGCCAACGTTTTCTGCATCTTGCCATCCCCCAGCTCGCAGAGAGCGCTTGCGAAAGTGCTGCGCCTGCCACGAAATCGATACTTGACCTTGCGAAAGCGCTGCGCCTGCCACGAAATCTATACTTGACCTTGCGAAAGTGCTGCGCCTGCCACGCAATTCAAACCTTGCGAAACCTTCGCGCGGCCGTGCCAATGGGCCCGTCTCCGCACCCGTTCCGAGACCGTTCCGAGACCGTTCCGAGACCGTTCCGAGACCGCCGCCGTACAGGCGTCGCAGCCGAGGTGTTTTGCGCACAGTCCGGAAGCCCAATTCACGCACAGCGCCAACGTTTTCTGCATCTTGCCATCCCCCAGCTCGCAGAGAGTGCTTGCGAAAGTGCTGCGCCTGCCACGAAAGCTATACTTGAGAAAGCTATCTACGTGTTAAGCTGGCTATATGTCAAAGCTATCTATCTGTCATGCAAGCCTATTGGAAAGCTATCTATCTGTCAAGCTAGCTATATGTCAAAGCTATCTATTTGTCATGCTAGCTACCTGTCATAGCTGTATGTCAAAGCAGCTAGCTCATTTAGTTCCAGTACTACGGAAGTTTCTTGTTAAACTTCCTTTGATAAATTTGATTTCCTGCAAACACGTAATGTTCTAATCTGGCTTCGCTGCCAACCGGTTTTGTTCTTGGGGCCTTGGGCCTGTTTGGGCCAATGTTTCCTCAAGCTGGCAACGTTAGTTTGTTTTGGCTTGACACTGTCTGATTTGAAACATGCCCGCTCATCTGAAGCCTCCGAAGGGCCTGTTCTCCAGCTGCCCCTCGCACCGAGGGACACGACGGCCGCGCCAGCTGCGGTTGCTGAGGGGCGTGTTCTCCGGCCGCCCAGCTGCGCAGCTGGTCCTGACAGGGGCAGGTGCGCAAGCAAGCTTGTTTACAAGCAAAATGTTGAACCTGCGAAAATGCGCATGACCAGCATGTTAGAGCATGTTAGAGGCGCCCCCCCGCCCGCCCAGAAGTTGAGTCTGCCTCTGCGCTGGACCTGACCCGCCTTAAAGTCTTCCGGTTCCTTGTCCGACGCCAGGCTTCCTTCCCGGTCGCCTTGGCGGCAAAGTCTACCGTATGGACGCTTACGCGCTTCAGCAGTGACTCTCGCTTCTAACCTCTAGGAATGTGAAAAACGACGTTTCCGCTCCTCACATTGCGTCTGCGGGCGAGGTTCGGCCCGGGCGCCACGGGCAGGAACCCCAGGCCGCACACGCTTTTCTCCGTGACTAGCCCTGCCTTCTACTTTAATACATTTTCAGCTTTGCAAACGGCCTCCAAACAGCCCCGGCAGGGCCCAAAAAAGGCTTCAAGAATCGGTCGCCCAGATTCTGGGCGACGCTTTTTGGTCGCCCAGAATCTGGGCGACGCCTGCAAAGCACTTGCCGGGCCAGTGGAGAAAACTTGATTTCAAAGACGGCTGCGACGTCGGCCAAGCCATCAGTTCTTTTTCCCCCGAGCTCGGGGGAAGACAAGGGGGTTGAACCCTAAACCCTAAAAGGGTGCAATTTTGGGTGGTAGGGGTGGGCCTCATTCCGCACGGCGCCGTTGGGCCCTCGACCCTTTCAGGGGAGGGCCCAGGCGCCCCCGCTGTAGACACCCTAAACCCTAAACCCTAAACCCTAAACCCTAAACCCTAAACCCTAAACCCTAAACCCTAAACCCTAAACTTTTAGTGGCTGCCGCCATATGCGCCAACACAGGGGTAAGGTTGTGCGTCGATCTTAGTGTTGACAGACCGGTCAAGCGACATGAGATCGATGCTCAATTAAGCCGTCTATCGAGATATGTGAGTTACAAAGTTTAAGCTTGCCTCATTTTAGACTAGACCAACGTTTCAAGCTCGAGATGATAGATTTAAACTGTCCATTGAATCGGGCGAGACTGAGGCTTAAACTTTTCATTGATGGAGCATCGAACGTTCTAAACGCTTAAACTGACCTCGCCCCAAATTGATCAACGCCGCAAACTCGAGGTCGGAAACGTCGTCGTCTTGGCCTCCAACGAGCTATGCGCTGCCCCGTGCTTGACCCGGCCGCTGATAAACTTTGCGCGGAATCATATAGAACTAGCCAGCACTGCTCTAAATCTAGAGATCTGGCCATTTGGCTGCCCTCCAAGGCTCAGCTCTGTCCCGGGAAGGTGATTCTGTTTTCTTTTTAAAAAAATCAGGATTTGGGCTTGGCCCGGTCGCTGTTAAATTCTTTGTGTGGGATCATGTAAAACTAGCCAGCTCTGCTCCAAATCTAGAGATCTGGCCATTTGGCTGCCTTCCAAGGCTTAGCTATGTCCCGGGAAGGCGATCCTGTCCTGTGAGAGGGGCCAGGCCTGTTTGACGATCCTCAGGCCCAGCCTAAACAGAAGACCCACCCAAGCAAGGCCCAGCCCAGCCCAGCCCAGGCCGGTTGTCAACCAGTTGAAAAAATCCACCCTCGCCTATGCCTGTTGGTCCAGGATCTGTCTGGAGGGCCTGGAAAAGTCCTGGAAAGGCCCAAGAGGGCCTGGAAATTCTCAAGCCTCCAACTGCAAATGCGCTGAAAATCGCGAAGCCGAAGAAAAGCTTTTGTCACGAAAAGCATGATTGTCGTGATTGTTGTATCGAAGCCCTGTGTCTTTTCAGTTCCCGCGTCGACGGGCTTTGACAGGTTCGGAGCTCGCAAATCGACGGCCGGCTCCCGAATAGACAAGTTCGGGGCGCACGCTCCGACTCGCCAGATTCGGGCGGCGACGGGCCTTTGCTCGCGGGGTCCCGAATTGCTGGTGGCGAGCCTTTCCCGAATTGCTCGCGGCGGGCCTTTGTCCGCGAATCGCGTCGGGAGCCGGCTGTCGCTTCGGGAGCCCCGAACCCGTGGCGTGAGAAACGGACACCGAAAAAAACGATGTGCGAATGCACTGCTGAGCGTTGCTTGATACTTTTGCTTCACCAACCAAATACATGACCTCCCGCTGGCCAGGCCCCACGACTAGCGCCAGGATCTTCTTGTTGCTTGGCGTTCAGGTTGGGCCGCTTGGCTTCCAGCCACCCGAGCTAGCCTGCCTTTGTGGCGGACCGCTCACTCCCGGGCCCTCCTTTTGCATTGGCACCTCCCTTGCTGGCTTTTTCTCCCCCTTGGCACGGGAGGCCTTGGCCGCCTCCTCTAGCTCGTCGTGGTCTTCCACGGCCGGCTTGGCCGCCATGTTGGCGTAGTGTTGGGCGAAGTTCGGGTCGCCCTCGCGGGACGCGGCCGACCCGCCCCAGACTTCTTTGGACAGCTGGGACATCTGTTCCGCGCGGGCGATTCGCTGCGCCTTGGCGGTTACGTTCTCTGGCGTCTCTGCCTCGGCCTCTTCTTCCTCTTCTTCCCCAGCTTCGCCTGGCTGCGCGGCGCCTTTAATGCGCGTGGCTTGCGCCGCCATGAGGTCTTCTTCCTCGAGCTCCATCGGTTTGTCTTCGAACTCGTTCACGCTGTTTTACCGCGGCTTTCGCTCTTTCTTTCTTTTTCCTTCTTGGTTCTCTCTTCTCTTTATTTCCTTTTTTTTCTTGACTGTGCGCGCGCGTGTGTATGCGCGATTGCGCGCGCGCAGTCGCAACCAACGCTCAAGACGCCACTGAGTCTGTAAACACGTCAAAGAAACGGCAGCAGCAAACCCCTGAGCGACAACTGTTCGCGGCATCCAGTTGGATTCTCCAAGCCTCATAATTTGGAGCCTGGAGTCCAAGCACACATTCCTTTCCAAATACGATTTGGATCCGA
>CAUJNA010002894.1:0-15771 GCA_963377175.1 Effrenium voratum | reverse complement strand
ACGCCCGTGCCGGAGAGCGTCACCAGCTGGTAGGCCACCAAATGAATGAACTGGTCCGTCATCGTGCCGTCCAGGCCCTTGAAGGTGAACCGGGCAAGGTCGCCCGAGCGGGTGCTGACGCCACTCAGCGGCATCTTGGGCACGCGCTCGGTGGGAAAGCCGGCAATGAAGCTGTGGCGCAGGTAGCCCACGCGGCAGATGTCGATGTTGCGCACCGTGTCGTCGTAGGTGCCCGCGAGGACGGAGAGGAAGTGGAAGTGCTCCGAGGCTCCCTTCATGGGGTTGTGAGGGTACTGCAGGCTGCCCAGCTGCATCTGCGACTCCAGGAGGCTGTCCTCCTGCCTCGCCGCGCCGATGGGGGCCTGCCCCGGGTTGGCCAGCAAGTGGATCTTGGAGCCCGCGTCGTTGTCCCAGAAGGTCACGAACGCGCCCATGAGTTTCGTGAAGGCGCGCGCCACGGTGACGTTGTGCTCCGCCACGCCGTTCGGGACGCTGGACTGCTGCGTGTGCACCGTGGGGTAGCTGAACACCAGGGACCTTCCTGAGAGGAGCTCGCGGTTGAAGGACTCCACCAGCGCAGAGTCCAGGACGACCTGGGAGGCCAGAACTCGGACGTTCTGGATCTCGAAGTCGGTGCTCAGCGTGGCCCCGCCGGGTGCGCCCCGGCGTTCTCGGACCACAGCGCAGTGGTGGCGTCCGCAAACTCAATTTCTATCACCAGGTTCAGCTGCGGCGGCAGCATCTTCCCGCAGCGCAGGATGCCCACCATGGTGGGGCGCAGCAGCACGTCAGCGTAGCCGCCCTGGTGCACCGCGCGGGCGATGCGCGGGTCGTCCACTTCGTCGAAACCCTCCATGGCCTTGTTGCGGTTGTACTCTCTGCCCTTCAGCAGGTCGTGCACGGCCACGGTGCGGCCGTAGTAGTTGATGTCGTCGCAGCGCTGGCCGTTGGCGAAGACCTGGACGCGCTGGACGATGCAGGCGGGGTTGGGCGTGGCCGGGGCCAGCGGGTTGGTGCCGTCCGTGTTCCTGACGCGGAAGGCGATCTTGATGGACTCGGGGCCGATGAAGGACGTGCCGCTGGTGAGCGGGATGCGGCAGACCCTAGAGGTTGTGGGGGAGAAGGAGCTCAGCGAGCTGGGGAAGTACTGCACGTCATGCCGCGCCGTCACGTAGCTGGTGTTGCTTGTTTTCAGCTTGTAGTCCAGGCTCTGCATCAGCTCATCCTGGGCTCCGGCGGTGACTACCTCCATGCTTGTTTATATACACGCATTTTGACTCGTACGGCGAAGGAAAACTATTCCTCCAGTGCGTATATAGATATACGGACGAGAAGAATAGCGTTTTGTGGCGCAAAAACCGTGCAAAAATGCTATTACTCCAGTCCGTATATACACATACGGACTGGAGTAATAGCATTTTGAAGCGCAAAACCGTGCAAAAAAGCTATTCTTCCAGTGTCTATATTGATATAGAGCCTAGAAGAATAGCATTTTGTAGCGCAAAACCGTGCAAAAAAAAACTCTCCCCCAGGAGGAGGGTTTTTTTTTAAGCAGCCTCAATGTCTCGCGCCAGCTGGTCAAAGCTGGGCGGAGGCAGGCTCCGGCGTGAACTGGAGCTCGCCCGTGAGCTCGGCTGGGACTGGGGCAGGGCCACGGGGTTCAGGCCCCAGGAGAAGGGGCGCGGCGTGTTGTTGGACTGCACCTGCACGCGGAAGCCGGACTGCGAGGAGGCGCGGCTGCTTGCGGGGCTGCCTGAAGTGCTGCTGCCGGTGCGCAGCGTGAAGTGCTGAGGCTGAGTGGCGTCATTCATGTTGTTGGCGGACCGGACGTCCTGCACGGCCGCGTCCTCGCTGCCCTGCTGCGGCCGGAAGAGCGTGTTCTCGAGGACCCAGCCCGTGCTGCGCGCGAGGCCGTAGGCTGCGCCGCCCGCAATGCCAACGGCCAGCCCCGCCGTTGCCGCCGCGCCAACTCCCGCCACGCCAGCCAACGTTCCAGCAACCTCGCCCGCCGTGGGTGCGAGGGCTGCTGCTCCGTCTGCCAGGCCCCCCAAGTAGCCAAAGGCCCCGCCCACGCCCTCGGCGGCAACGGCAACCTCACCCTCCTCCGCAGCCACGGCCGCCGTCTCCTCTATTGCCTCCGCGCCGCGCTCCACCTCCTGCGCGCGCTGCCCCGCCTCGTCCAGGAGGCGCTCCACGTCACTGGGCCGGCCTATGATCTGCGGAGGCGGCTGCGCCGGGCCCGGACGGGGCAGCACGTTCAGGCGCACGTACTCAGCCGCGTCCTGGGGCAGCTGAGAGCGGAAAGCATGCGCGGCTGCGAGCCCCGCCGCCCCTGCGCCTATGAGGTCCGCTGCCGCCTGCGCGCCGTCTGCAGTGCTGCGCAGACGGTCCGTGATGGAGGGCGGCCCCTGCCCGTTGCTGGCCAGCGCGCCGGCCTCGGGGTACCTCCGCGCAAGGCGCACGTCCTCGTCCGTGGCCTCTGCGGGAGTGCGGAAGCCGTCCTCGGGATGCAGGGGCGTGTGCTGCAGGGGCCGGGGGTTGGGGTCCTCGCTGGACTGCACAAAATCGTCCAGGTAGAAGTGGCTTGTGATGAACGAGGTGGCCTTTCGGTCCGGCTGGTCCAGCAGCGGCTCGTTCCGCTCCAGGTAGCCCACCACCTGCTCAAAGCGCGGGCGCTGGTTGAAGCCGTGCGCCCGAAGCGTCTTCATCTCTTTACCGTTGCGCAACTTCGTCCGCCGCCCGTTCCACTCCCCGGCGCTCGGCCCGCGCGTAGCGCAGCTGGGGTACCTGGTGGTGCACGGCCTCCGTCAGCCGGCTCACGTCGTCCAGGTGCCGCTGGCCCTCCTGCGCCTGCCTGCGCTCGCCCAGCCAGTTGTTGAAGGCCCGCGCCTCCTCCAGTTCGCGGTAGCGCTTCAGCAGCAGCGGCTGCAAGTTGTAACTGGGGTACGTCCTGCGGAACCACCGGAGCATCCGCGGCTCGTTGCGGGGCTCTATGGACATCATGCTTTTACACTAGTACGCTTGCGCCTGTGGTCAGCCGGTCATAAGCGGACTGCCTCTCCAGCATGCGCAGCGCGCGCTGCTGCTCTCTTGTGAGCTGAGGCGGCTCCGGTGGAGCCTCTGGTGGTGCCTCAGCCGGTGCTGGTGCCTCCGGCGTCTCAAGTGGAGGCTTTGGCTTGCGCTTTGGAGCCGGCTCAGTAGGCACGTCCTGCTTAGGTTTGTTCTTGCTCCCAGGGGGCCTACCCCGCCGTTTCGGTTCCGGCGCAGCGTCCGGCGCAGCGTGCGGTGCCTCTGGCGCAGCGTGCGGTGCCTCCGGCGCAGCGTGCACCTCCGCCTCTTGCGCCGGCGCCTCTTGTTCGGTTGGTTCCATTTAATTATATGTGGTCAAGATACAACACGAAGGACAAAGACGACCCGCGAAGCCGGACGACGTTGCCGTCCAGGTCGGTCAGGCGGAAGCGCATGTGCCTCAGGGTAACCGGGCCCCTGAGGGCCATGAAGTGCCCGTCGTCTGAGCCCGTCTCCACAATGGTGCCCACGCCGCTCTTCAGCGTGATCTTGGACAAAATGTCGTCGCCCAGGTTGCCCAGCACTCTGCTGGCGTTGGCCAGCTGGGCGCAGCGCAGGTAGACCTCGTTGTGCGCCATCATCCGGACGAATTCGAAAATCTGCTGCCCGCCGGAGACGAAGCTCGGGCCCAGCATGTGGTCCACGCTGAAGGGCTTGGCGGGAGAGGCGGGCGCGGCGGGGTAGTCCGCGCGCGGCATCAGGGAATTGCTGGCGCAGCTCCAGGTCGTTCAGGATGAGCCTGTTGCCGTCGTAGGCAACGCTCAGGCTGTTCGTGGTTTCGCTGTAGGTGGCGGCGGCAAAGTTGGAGCTGATCCAGGCCGCCAGCCGAGGGCCCGTGTACGCGCCCTCCGGAAGCTGCGCCCAGTTCAGCGTGCCCAGCGCGGCGTCAACCCAGTAGTGGTAGCGGCCCCGGTCCGTGGACAAAAAGCTGTCGGCCAGGCGGATCTTGTAGACGGCGAGCCGGGCGTCGCTCTGCAAGTGCAGGGACTCTCCCAGGTCTACCTCAAAGTCGCTGTCCGAGCCGGCCACTCTCTTGCGGCTGTCCACGTAGATCGTCGTCATTCTTTTCTTAAGGAAGCCGCCCGTTCTGCGGACGACGGGCGGGTGGACGGCTGCGACGGAGGTGCAGCACTGAGCGCCTGAGGCGCAGGAGATATTTTCAAACCGTGCGCTGATCAGCGTGGAGCTGGCGAACAGCTTCTGGCCCAGGAAGCTGAGCGCCGCTCCCATCGGCGTCTCTTTCCAATGCGAAACGCTCTTCAAAGCGCTTGAAGAACATTTCATTCCTCGGCTTCAGGTAGTAGACGAAAAGGAAGCTGTAAGGTTCCCGCGTCGCCTGCTCGTACAACTGGTAGAGCTGCTCCTTCGCAGCACGCTGAGCTCCTCCACCACGGCGTCCAGCTCGTGCTGGTTGCGCAGCCTCCAGCAGCAGAGGAATTGCTGGTTGACCCGCACGGCCGCACTGATTAGTCTCAGCTTCTGTGAGCTGACCCAGGTGCTGATTTGGAGGTGCCGGCCCCTGATGAAGAGAGTGTCCAGGGCGCCGGTGGGTCTGTGGAGCTGAGGCACGTCCGCTAGGTCGTCCAGGATGATCAGCACCTGGTACAGTTTCTTCATCTCCAACTTCTTGGACGTCTCGGTGATCTTGCGCTGCTGCTGGATGATGCGGCGCAGCGCCGGCTCGTCCCAGTCCTCCCAGTACGCTTGCTCCCGTTCGGTATTCACCCCCAGGTCCTCCTCGATGTACTTCTTGACGGGAATCCAGCCGTCGTCGTTGTAATGCATGGGTAAAGATGTTGATTTCTCTCTTACACGCCGCGATTACTGCTCCAGAATCAGGCTGTCTGAGTTCACGGTTTTCCCGATTATTTTGATGCCCGAGGGAAGATGCCGTGCGGCACCAGGGGCACCCCGGGGTTCAGAGGGTGGGGGTTTGCTGCTGTATAATGCTGGCGTGGGGATTAAGCTGAGGCTCATAAGGGGCTCACCTACAGTGGTGAGCCTGTTAAGCATGACTTGGCAGGTGGCAATGTACGGTGCCTTATTTTGTTATTGTATTTTTATTGATGCAATAGATGCTAATTGGAGATAATGGTCAATTATTCTAAATATAATGTTATGCATAAGGTAGTGGAATTATGCAACGCGCACCCTTACATGACCCTGACAACATTCCATGTTCGACTAACCATGCCCCTCCTATTTCTGGAGTGTCCGCTTTGCCTGTGCAACCCCCACACCAACGCAGAGAGTCCACGTGTGATCCGGCGCCGATGACGCCACCTGGAGATGCGGAGATTTACTCTTGCTTCTTGAGCAGGAAACGCCCTTGTTTGTTGCCAGACAATCGACCCCTTATGCCTAAGGAGCCAGGATTCGCCGCTTTGCATGAGGTGAAAGATATCCGAATCCATCAGATCCTCATCCGCCCGGACCTCTGGAAGATTGGCATTTCATGCCCTTTTGTTCCTGAATTACAGTGGATTTTCGTGCCAGCCTCCAATGCCTTGCAGACAACTATCCTGGAACAGGCTTTTCGCCTTCAGATCTCCGTTGCGTTGACAGGTAATCATTTGAGCAGGCAGGGTACATGTCCCCGGGACCAGACTCCTTCCAGCCTTTGCCTTACCGTGGAATCCTGTGTCTTTTTGATGGCAAATCAGAATGTTGAGGAGATTATTCTGTGCATCCCCTTCTGTGGTGGGGTCTCAGGATGGCAGCATGCAGTGCGTTTTCTCCAAGACCAGGGCTTTCCCATCAGAACCCCCCTTGCTTGTGACATTGCGGAGGAAGCGGTTGAATCTTTTTCATTGACTCATGGATTTCATCCTGCAGGCCAGATAGGTTGCCAGGAGATCTTGACTCGCCCAACGGCATATGTGGCAGATGCTTCGCAAGGCCTGTTTTGGATGGCTGCATCATCCCTTGGTTGCAACACAGCTACTGCCTCGTGGCCCTGCCAGTCCTTTAGTGTTGCAGGGGGGCGCCAAGGTTGGGCTGCCCCAGGAGGCCAGTCATTTCGGGATATGTTGGACTTTTGCAAGCTGAGTGGTATTCGTTTCCTCTTGCTTGAAAACGTGCCTGAAGTTTGGAATGACTTGAATTTGCGGGCAACCCTCATCGCGGCGATACACGAAGCAGGATTCCGATTCCTTTTTGCAGAGATTCTGAAACTGGAGCATGTGGTGCCGGCTCAGAGATCACGGTTCATTGGTGTTGCTGAAAAAGGGGGAGAAAACTCCAAGTGGACCATTGAACAGGCCATGAAAGTCAAGCATGCTTTTCAGGGCCCCGACAGATGTTTGCAGGTTGAGGGTATGTGGTTTGCATCACTCCCGGATGGAATCGCCACTCAGTGCTTCCTGACAGACAAGGAGATTGGCATTTATTCATGTGTGCGTCGATCCCCTAAGTGGGTTACTAATCAGCAAGATGCTCTGGCGAGAAGATTGGTCAATGCCGACTCCAGGATCCCGGCCACGACGCTTATGAGAAGCTACACGCAACAGCACCTGTTCCGAGGTGTCGCTCGAGGTACCGACAAGCTGCTGGGCGACCTACGTACCCAACAAAGCCGTGTCCGCTTTTTCGCCCCGGACGAAATCCTGCTTGCCTTGGGAGTGACTAACCCGGTGAATTTGCCGTTGAGTATTGTCGCCGGATGCCAGCAAGTTGGCAATTCAATTGCACAAGCACATGCTCTGGCAGGTATTTGGGTTGCAATTATTTGCTGTGACCTCAACGTAACAGGATCAAAGCCGGACTTTCCGCGGATTATCAATCTGTTTCGTGCTAATCGACTTGGTGCAGATACCCTTTTGCAGATACAGGCAGATAGATGCGTAATTGGATTCCTGGATGGCGTATTCAATCACCCCGCCCCGCCCTTGCACGAGATCCAGCTTGTTTTCCGATGGGAGTCTGGCGCGGTTCGCCACCTCAAGTGTGCCATGCATGACACCCTTGAGCACGTCTTGCAACTCCTTGACCTCCGCCCAGATTCTTTGCGTTTCTCACTCGGATCCCAAATTCTGCATGCGGACAACAAGATTATCAGAGGCGGGATTGTCAGCGTTGAACACACCCCGACGCCGGAGGTCAGTCCAACAGCCACTTGGACACCGGGATCGCCTGATTCCACCTCCAGCTCCAATCTGCCGGGACCCAGTGATGCTTTGTGGGAGCAGGAACCCTCTGTGGACAGTCCCCAGGAAGCCGGTGAGGAGGATGACCTTGATCCTCCCCACGCCAAGTGCAAAGGTGGCCAACAGTTGCTTGCGGTGCAGGTACATTCAGGCACGTTCCCCCCCGTCGAGATTCAGGTGAGGGCAGATATCACAGGACACCAATTCAATGATGCGTGGACTCTTCTCAGAGGCGTACAGCTTAGCATCCCACCACATGCGCAGCTTGGACAGTTTGTCGATGGTGAAGGCATCGCAATCCTGCATGAACAGGCTGACCAGGCCAGAGACGTGATCCGGTTTTTCATTAGAGATCCCGCAGGAATTGCCAGGTTCTGCAGCTGTCAACGGTATGAGAGCCTCGGCCTTGTTGTTCAGAGAGCATGGCCAGCGTACAACCCAGTTGGGAACAAAATCCATGATGGCATCAACTTGCTGAATCCACAGGAGACGGTTGGCGACCAGAATATCCGACCACTCGCTGAGGTTCGAATCAGTGCCAGGTTCCCCGGAGGAGCGCGTGCTGCCCCGGCCTCTGATGGCGATTCATTACAGCAGCGGATTATCAATCTCTTGCGAAATCCATTAAGATCCAATGGTGAGGTAAGTGAGACAGTCAAGGATTTTTGCTCCAAACTGCAGGATTCCCAGAGGGACTCTTTGGGCCAGGCCGCAGATGTTGACGAGCTCCGGAGGGAAATTCGGAAAGTTGCGAAAGCTATCGGATTTCCAATTTCGAGGCTTTTTCAAAGCAAGGCCGATCGCAATGCATCGCGCAAAGCACCTCCAGTCCGTTTGGATATTTCTGATGTTTCCTTTATCCCGGGGACCTTCTTCTTCGAGGATAAGACGGAGGCAAAAGTACAAGGTCCCTTCGACATATCCCAGCGTGGTCTTTACACGGACCCACCGGCAGAACTTGAGGAGATTCTTGCCTCAGGGAGACCGCTTGCTGCCTTCGAGCTTGGCTTGCTTTCGTTTGCTCCCCCGCCCGCAATATCCAAATTTCCGGCCACCAATACCAGATGCCCGGCAAAGGACGCCGCTGGCCACACGCTCATTATTCAGGGATGGATTTTGCAGCTTGGGGGTAAGCACGTCAAGATGTCCCAGGCTACCAATCATGATGTACCCTGCCAGCCCAGTGGAGTTGTCTGTGTCACAACTTACCGGTCAGATTGGGATGCCCCAGTGCCGGATTGGAACACCCTTATTGCGGCCCCTGCCAAAACCATCATTGAACTCCTCGGAACCTCCAGCCAGGATATCCTGGAAGTTTGGGGAAGGATCTGGAATGGTACACAACGTGGAGGTCGGTCAACACCCGCAGCTGCAGATTCTTTTCGTATTCATCTCCGGGTTGCGGAAGCCTCCTTGGTTGCACTTTTGGGAAAGAGTGGTACCACCAATCCGGCAGTCTTCATCGATGCATTCAAGGACAAGGAGTCAGGTTTGTTCCCAAGGGCAATCCCACCTTTTCGGATCGTCTGGTTGCCAAAGGAGGTTGGGGTCACGAAGGCTGTTGCTTTTCACCACAAGCACATCGGCCTGGTGCGCGGACGTCAGAACCTTGGAATCAGAGTTGCCGAGACAGCTTTTCCAGAAGTTTGGGCCGCTATCAATCCAGGGAAACCTTGCCCGGACAAACTGCAGATTGCATACAAATGGAGACTCTTGGGAGCCCCGTCGCAGGCAGGTGCAGATGAGATCAACCTCTTTCTCAAGAAAATTCAAGTTGAGGGCAAGGTGCTCAGGAAAGCGGGTCAAGCATGGGTCTTCGGAACTGCCGCAGTGCTTTCGGAATTCACTTGGGCGTTCAATGGGCAGACTGTTGTTGCAGAGCAGATCCCTGACAACAAGAAGATTCTTGACCCGGTCGTTGCTTGTGTGCAGAAACCTGCCCTTAGGCCCAGGTTTGAGCTTAACGCTGCAAACCCTGCCCAGAAGGTCGACGTCCTGCAGATTGCTGACCCTTGGGCAAAGGCCCTTCCGGCCAAGGCCCTCCCTTCGGGAGTCGATTTTGCAGGCCTCAACAAGGCACATGATGCCCAGCTCCAGCAACATCAGAAGCAAATCACAGATCTGCAACAGAGCATGGCCAGTCTTCATGGGAATGTTGCAACCTTGCAGAAGCAGAGTCAGAAGCAGGAAGAACGCACCACCCAGTTGCATTCGGCAATCCAGGACACCCGGGCCAGTTTTGAGATCACGTTGCAAAAAGCTCTCGAGGCTCAGACAAGCGGCCTCATGGCCAAGTTGGGGACCCTCATCGGTCCCTCGGCTCCTCAACCCCAAGGACCTGATGCGAAGCGGGCAAAGCCGTCCAGAGGGAACACCATGGACGAAGATGTGCTCTAGAGCAGGGAGCCAAATCTCACCTTTTCTTGGCAGAACCCCTAGGGGCGATTTGTGTGAGAAGGGCAGACGTCAGGTTTGCCTTTATTCTGTCACGGGTTTCTCATCCCTGGTGATGAGATTGCAAGGAGCACCCATGCGGTGCAATCAAGTTAATGATACACACCAGGCGGTGGTCTTCCACACTCATGCCTGGAGCTCCGGTACAGATGTTCCTTTGCACTGCGTCATTGCTTATGCTATCGGGGGCGCATGCTCACATCTGCCTCGGGCCACCATTTACAATCATGATGCAGGATCACCGAGTCTTGCACCTACATGGAACCCGCTCTTGGGGAGAAGAGTTGGCGAAGCCACCAATCCAGGCCCTCGGGCCCAGTCGAGTTTTTGCATGAACATTACTGTTGCGAACATCACCAAACTTCGCAAACACAAGCAGGCGACCATTTCTTTGTGGGAGGAGAAGCAAGGAATCCTTTGCCTCACCGAGACCTCTGCAGATCAGCACACAGAGCGTATCATGACCAAGCAGGTACGCCAGGCCGGGGGCACCTTTTTTGCAGGAAAGAGTTGCAGCCGCTCAGAGGATTTGAAACAGGATGATCCGGCGACAAGAACCTTCTTTGGTGGGGTTGCCACGATCTCAGTTCCGCAAGCCAGACTTTGCACAGACATGATTGCAACGCAAGAATGGCAATCAACCCGCTATTTGGAGGTAGTTTCCAGGATCAACCACATCCAAATCCTCTCCATCACGCTGTACCTCCACCCTTGTGGGGAGGACTGGCAGCTTTTCAAGAAGCAGGCAAATGAGACTCTTCTTGAGATGGCCATGCGCAGAGCCCTGGCCTGGAGAGGTCCAGCCGTCATTGCCGCTGATTTCAATATGGATGCCACCAAAACACATATTTGGCCCGTTCTCCAGATGGCTGGCTGGGTGGAGGCGCACTCGCATGCCGGTTTACTTGGGCAACCCACACTGCCTACATACGGCGAGTCGACAAAGATTGACTCTATGTTTATCTCGCCATGCTTGGCCGGTGCAATTCGCCAGATTGAGACCATCCGTTCTTTCGCTTTTCCCTGTCACCACCCTCTTTCAGTTGAGTTTGACCTCGGGAAGGTCAAAGCTTTCAGACAGACGTGGAAGATGCCTAAGGAGCTGACACCAGTGCAATTACAGGCCATTCAGGAAGACAGAATGAACGAATGTTTTGTTGACGCCTTCTCACAGAGCAATCAAGATTCCTCGGTGCCGCACGGTGCCTCACTGGAGGGATGGTCAGAGGCCCTGGAGACCGCTTTCTCCAATTCGCTGAGACTTGCTGGGGAGAAAGGTCTCTCGCGTTCACAGAGAGGAAGAGGTGGACCCCCTATTTATAGGAAGACCCCTATCAATTGCACTACCAAATTGGCCAGAAGCGGTGACTTTGTGCCTTCCACTGTTTTTGGGAGTGTCAAGTACAATCAGATTGTCCGACAGGTTCGACGATTGATGAGCCTACATCGACTGCTTTCGGGTAGATCCCCCAACTCCCACGTGGTGCAATCAGATTGGCGCGCCATTTTTTCGGCAAAGGGATTTGGGGATTCCTTCCAGATTTGGTGGCAAGAGCCCCTCCCTGTTGAGCCCACCGTTGAGCTGGTTGACCGGATCCTGTTGGCTACTCAGAAGCTTGAAAAACAGTGTGCAACCGACCTTGCCCAGGAAAGGAAAACCAGTTGGACCAATGCCCTGAACAGTTCTTGGAAGAAGCAAGGCAATCGCTTGGCGCACCGCATCAGCTCCTCGAAGAACACCCCTTTTTTGCAACACACTTGCAAATACACAAAGCTTGAATGCCGCCTTGTCCGAACCAATCAGAAGGGTCCTCCCGTCTTCAGATTGCCGTTTGACATTGACCCCCAGGTTGCCGTTCTCTTTGCTGACAAGCCAGTTTGCTGGCATGACAGGGATTCAGGGCTTTTCTATGCACCTATTGACCTTCCAGCTGGCTCTAGACAGATCACAGTCACGGCGCAGGAATGGACCATGGATCCCGCAGACATTCAGAGTGAATTCTTTGATTATTGGAGCGGTTTTTGGGATCAACCCCCCCCTCCTGACTCAACCCTCCTCGACCCTGAGATCATCCCCAACGACTGGAGATTCCAACATCATGCTACCCTGTCATATGAAGGTTTCATCGATGCACTTCAACGGACACGCACGGATACATCCCCAGGTGCTGACGCTTGGAGGGTTGTGGAATTACGCCATGCCGGCGAGGTTGCCATCCGGATTTGGGTGCAGATCTGGAACCATTACATCTCGGGAAGTCAGCCGTGGCCGGATGCTTTTACGTACACAAAGATCGTGTTGCCAGGCAAATGCTCTGATCCCTGCTCCATTAGAGATGCCAGGCCCATCAACATTTTGGCACTTCTTTATCGCATCAGCTGCAAGGCGATTACCCGACAGGTGCTCCAAGCGCTGTCTTTGCGTTTGCCACCCTCTATCGCGGGTGGCCTTCCATGCAGGTCAGCGGACCTCCTATGGTACCACACCCAGTTCGTGATCGAGCAGTCCTTGGAGAATGATACAGAGATGTTCGGGGCAGTCACAGATCTGCAGAAATTCTTCAATAGCGTGCCTCGTTACTTTCTGAAACGTCTATTGATTGCCTTCGGGATTGATGCAGCTTGGGTCACACAGTGGATCACATTGCTTGATTCGATGAAGAAATCTGTTGTCGTCTCACAAGATTTCAGCCTACCCAGGACGTCCATTTGTGGTATTCCAGAGGGCTGCCCCTTCTCCGTTGCTGCAGCCGTCATTGTAGGTGCACATTTGACAGCGTGGGTTCAAGCCAGGTCGGAAGCCACCCTCTTGGTCTACATTGACAATTTTGAGATCCTCTCAGACGATGTCGATGAGATACATCGGGCAACCTCCCTGGCCTTGCGCTTTTTCGAGGCCTGGGCCTTCCGCATCGACAGGGACAATTCGTGGAGTTGGACTACTACTGACCCCAACAAGCACCGGAATGCACAGACCTTCGAAATTCGGGCAGCCAAGCTGAACCTGGGATGCTTCCAGCGTTACAGGAAGTCGACGCGCCATGGCCACCTTGCAGACAGACTCAAGGAAGGTGCAAGACGTGCCCACTGCATTGCTGCCCTCCCCTTTGATACCAAAGCCAGAATTCAAGCCATTCTGGCTGGACCGCTGCAAGTCGCGCTCTATGGCAGTGAGATTTCTTACGTTGGAGAAAAATCCATCAAAAGCTTGCGATCCGCGACCTCGAAGGTTCTGGCTTGCTCCAATCATGGCACCAACCACAAGGTTGCACTCCACACATATCAGGGCGGGATCTGCGACCCGAAGATGCAGATTGTACTTCGGGCCATCCGTGCTGCTCGCCGAGCCTATTGGAAATTCCCGGAGCAATATGCCTCTTTCATATCTTTGATGTGTGCAAACCAGGGACATTGCAGAAAGGCATGGGGACCGGCTGGCACCCTAGCCTCCTACTTTGACTCCCTGGACATCAATATTGATGCTGATGGCTTCATTGCTCTCCCTGAACAGGATGTGCATATCCATCTATTCCGAAGTGGATTCACCGCAGTCAGCAATCTCGTTCTACAGGCATGGACGCACATCATCCAGAGGGACATTGCCAAGCGCAAACATTTGCATGACGCCCCGGAAATCGATCCAGCACTCACAGGACACTTCATCGACAAGCTGGAGGCAAATGAGGCCCGCACCATCCGTACATTCTTGTCAGGGGGTTTCCCTACAGATGAAATTGCAAGGCATTGGATCAATACAGACGAGCATTGCAGACTATGCGGACAAGTTGACACCCTCGCCCACCGTTTACAATCCTGTGATGCCACGGCCACCACTCGCCAACTACACCCGGTGTTGCAGGACGTTGACCAACTTAGAGCAGAGGCACCATGGGCCCGATCCACAATCGCAGGCAGGACCTTGCAGCAATGCTGGGATTCGCTGGCCTTACCCTGCATTTCCCTCACTTTTGATGATAGCCACCACGGCCGAATCATCTACACAGATGGAACATGCGACCACCCAAAGGACATCCTGATAGCCCAGGCTGCATGGTCTGTTGTGGCAGACCCACTCCCGGGTACCCGGCACCACCAGGCCACGCATAATCGCTTGGATCAGCATATCAGGGAGATGCATGTCATTGAGTGTGGGAGACCCCAAGGGAAGCAGTCCATTGGTCGTGCAGAACTTGTGGCCATCGCTGTTGCTGTTGCACGGGTACGAAACATTCGGGTGGTATCGGACTGCAAAGGAGCCATTGACATCACTCAATCTCTTCTGGAAGGACGAGGTATCCACCATTATGCAAACCACCCCAACTTTGACGTCGTGCACCTCCTGAACCGGGCCATCCATAAGTGGCCAGCCGGGGAGCGGGACATTCACCTTGAGAAGATCAAGAGCCATCAACAAGGCCCTTTCTCCCTGGAGGATGTGCGCAAGGTTGCAGGAAATGAGGCCGCCGACTACGCCGCCAGAAATGTTCTTGCAGAAACCCCAAGCAATCTACGCTCTCTCTTGCATGAGGCAAGAGCTCTACGGACCGACGAGAAGCAACTTATGCCAGAACTCTTTCAAGGGGCAACAGATGCAGTAGTGACCTACCTCCAGGCGATCCGCGCACTCGGTTCTACAGAAAGGTCACAACGTGCACACCCAGCTTTGCGGGTCGAGGCAGATGTTGTTTTCCTAGATGCCAATCCTTATTTTCAACTCCCAGTTGATGATACTTGGCGCCAAAGGGCCTGCTGGGGGATCACATTCACGCTTGCAGCCATGCAGTGGCTGCTGCTGCTAAAGTGGCCGAAGGACGAATGCGTTGAAGGCCAGGTCACTTGGATTGAGCTGCTCCTCTCCTTCAAGGAACAGACAGGCCTTGCAATCCCCGCACCGCATCCAACTGTGCATGGAGTGTACCACAGCCCGGGTGTCCATAGCGTCCTCCACTATGAGGAGAAATCTTTGGGTTCCGAATCCTGGTCTTTCAACAACTTCATGCGATCCTTGCGGACCATCACCGAACAAGAGGTCATGCCATGGCATAGGTCCACCTCTACCATTGGCACCACCCCCTTGTTTGGGGTCTCTGTGCACGCAGGAGGATTCAAGGGCCGGCCCATCTTCCCCTGTGAGAACAAGGTTAGAGAGCTCCTTGATGCGTATTTCACGAAGCAGCCAGGTCGGGCCCATACCGGATGCATCTTGCGGCAACAGAGGATCTCCCCCAAGGTTGAGCAGGAGGACCATACAATGAATCCAGCTTCGCTCCGCGCAAATTACATGCGATTCATTAAGTCACGGAGTAAAAAGAATGCTCAAGCTCGTCGTCGTGATCCGTCACCATGACCTTGACACCCTCAATACCCCTTTCTTTCTGATGGTTTACTTGTATTGTGTGGGCTAAGTCCTCCGTGTGAGGTGAGTTCCCGCCGGGTTGCCCTGCGCTCCTTTACGGCCTGCTGCTTTCAGACCACACATTCTGGTGGTCACCTTGCAGTGTATCTGTGCAGGCTAATTCCCCCGTGTGGGGTCAGGTCCTGCCCATGCTCATGGCTGCTCCCATTCCTTTTTGGGATTCAAGAAGTGTACAGGATTGGATCCTTTGCTCGGTCTACTCCTTGCAGTAGAGTTGGGAACCCCCGGATTACTCCCCTGCTCTTGGATGCTCCTTTCGTGATTCCATGGAATGCAGACGCTCTTTTCGTGGCATTTGTATGTGACGTTTCACCTGCCCATCATGCGAATGTGATGCTTCCTCGGTCTTATCTCGGCATTTTGCTGTGACCTTGGATCTCCCTTTGATGTTCAAATGCATACCGGACTCTTGTACAGTTCAGCGGGATGGTTTCCCTCCCGGTTTTCTTTCCCCTGCTCCTAGGCGGGCGGGGGCACTCTCGGGTTCAGTGGTTCGCCTAGGCCGGGAAGCCGGGCGGCGAGTCCGGGAGTGCGTCTCTGTGTACCGACGCGCTCCCAGAGTTTTCAGGGAGTGCAGTGCTGTGTAGCACCGCGCTGCCGGTGTTTTCTGGGAGCGCACTGCTACACAGCAGTACGCTTCCGGATAAACTAAAGGGCCGGTATGCAGCTGAAGTACTTTGGAAGTAA
>CAUJNA010002893.1:10000-15819 GCA_963377175.1 Effrenium voratum | reverse complement strand
TGTGTGTGTTTGTGTGTTTGTGTGTTTGTGTGTTTGTGTGTTTGTGTGTTTGTGTGTTTGTGTGTTTGTGTTTTGTGTGTTTGTGTGTTTGTGTGTTTGTGTGTTTGTGTGTTTGTGTGTTTGTGTGTTTGTGTGTTTGTGTGTTTGTGTGTTTGTGTGTTTGTGTGTTTGTGTGTTTGTGTGTTTGTGTTTTTTTGTGTTTGTGTGTTTGTGTGTTTGTGTGTTTGTGTGTTTGTGTGTTTGTGTGTTTGTGTGTTTGTGTGTTTGTGTGTTTGTGTGTTTGTGTGTTTGTGTGTTTGTGTGTTTGTGTGCTTGTGTGTTTGTGTGTTTGTGTGTTTGTGTGTTTGTGTGTTTGTGTGTTTGTGTGTTTGTGTGTTTGTGTGTTTGTGTGTTTGTGGGTTTGTGGGTGTGCGTGCGCGTGCGCGTGCGCGTGCGCGTGCGCGTGCGCGTGCGCGTGCGCGTGCGCGTGTGCGGTGCGTGTGCGCGTGCGTATGCGTGTGCGTGTGGGTGTGGGGGTGGGGTGTGCGTGTGCGTGTGCGTGTGCGTGTGCGTGTGCGTGGGGGGGTGTGTGGGTGCGTGTGGGTGTGTGTGGGTGTGTGTGTGTGTGGGTGTGTGTGTGTGGGTGTGTGTGTGTGTTTGGGTGTGTGTGTGTGTGGGTGTGTGTGTGTGTGGGTGTTTGCGTGTGTGTGTGTGTGGGGGTGTGCGTGTGTTTGTGGGTGTGTTGGTGTGTGTGTGTGTGTTGTGTGTGTGTGTTGTGTGTGTGTGTGGGAGGGTGTGTGTGTGTGTTTGTGTGTGTGTGTGTGCATCTGCGTTTAAGTGTCTGTGTGCGTGTCTGTGACTGTGTTTTTTCTGTGTCTGTGTCCGTGTCCCCCTGTGTCCCTCTGTGTCCCTCTGTGTCCCTCTGTGTCCCTCTGTGTCCCTCTGTGTCCCTCTGTGTCCCTCTGTGTCCCTCTGTGTCCCTCTGTCTCTCTGTCTCTCTGTCTCTCTGTCTCCCTCCCTCCCTCCCTCCCTCCCTCCCTCCCTCTTTCTCTCTCTCTCTCTCTATCTCTCTCTCTCTTCCCCTCTCTCTCCCTCCCTCCCTCCCTCCCTCCCTCCCTCTCTCTCTCTCTCTCTCTCTCTCTGTCTCTCTGTGCGTCTCTGTGTCACTCTGTCTCCCTACGTCCCTCTGTGTCTGCGAGAAATATATACTAACAGAGAATAGTATGCATGCGTGTGTGTGTGTGTGCCGATCCCTGCTTCTTTCTTCGCATTCAAACCCCCCGTCCTTCATGTACCGCATCATCAGATCACCAGCATATGTCACCTGGCAAATGTACATCAAAAGCGCTTGAGCACACACCAGTGCGGCAGCCCTATGTCAGCCCTCACCAAGAATTAGATCCCCGCCTTGTTCTGCCCAGCTGCGTCTTGCGAGTCGATGCCCACAGAGATGTGCACTTTGCGATCTGTCTGGAACACCCTGGGCAGTGTGGTTTGGCACATGCCGCCCCAACTCCAGCTACACACGTCTTTTTGAGAGGCCACAATGTGTCTAATCTTCTCGACCTTAAGGGTCTCAGCGCGCCTTGCCTCAGCCGAGTGTGTTCTTCCGTCAGGTGGCCAATGTTCTTGTGCAAGGTGTCTTTCACCGCGGCCTGGCACGTGTTTCGGATGCGAAAATACAATCAATGGCATGTCATGGAAGGACAAGGAGGAAAAGCTCGTTGATTTCTGGACCGTCCTGCGTGTCCGCTTGATGTGCCCAGCGGTAGAAATCGTTAGCATCAGCAATGTTGTCGAAAATGAAGACCTGCAATGCTCTGGGCTACGTGCTGGCCCCAAAATCACAGGCGCATTGACCAGAAGACAGCTGGTGCAGCCAGCATGAATTCCTGCCAAGCCACTGGCGCGCGCACCATGCATCTGGTCTTTATTCGCGTAGTCACTCCTCCTCCCGCTGTGATGGCCTGACACCCCAAGTGTATTTAATCGACAATAACACGTGATTCCGCGAAAAACAAGTCAGGGAACCCACAGAAACTAGTATAGGCAGTCCCTGTACAGGTTGCATGTTCATACTATCTCTTCAAAAAACAATCAACACTTGCACCGTGACAGGAACTCTTCCATGGATCAATTGCACCTGGCGGGCAACATTGTCAGGGCATTGGCATTCCCATAAGATCTGTGTTGCCATGTCATCCCTTGAGTAACCAACATCCTCAGCAAAGCATCGCACAGAGGCAGACGTGTCGACCACCAGCTTCAACAAAATGGCCTTGGCTCCGCGGCTGTAGGATGCCAAGAGGGCACCCTCGTGCGTGGCCATGGGCACGACATACTCGCGGTTGGCATACTCACCATTCACCTGCCATGGCACTTGCTTGACAGATGAAGTGAACAGCATCATGTTGCACCTGTCATATGCAAGGTGCGCATTAGGTACCAGTCTAAATATGTGTAACCATAGTAAGCCAGAGTTATTTCATGATCATGAACGCATTCCTGTGAACGATGGTGCAATGCATGGCGTGGAGCAAATACGGCATATTGTTCAAACTGCAACTGAATGAATGCTCCTACTCCTTGTACCAGTATCGTTAATAGACGCTTTCATCCTGCGAGCAACTGAACGAGCATGCGCGGCTTAGACACCCTTGCAATGCTCAAAAGATAGAAATGACAGCAGTAAAACAATGATACAACAAACACACTAATTAAAACCGTGCAGTTTTCGTGCATGTTCATCCGACATGTCAGCATCCTATCCCCCATGTCCTGTCAATCCAGAAGTTTCTTTCAATCTGTGTCCAAATATCACCTGTTCATCTGCCATCCAAGTCCGTTTGCTGCTCATGCAGTGTCTCCTGATCCATGCACTTGTCCTTCCAGTGACCAAATGTGCCTTGAGAGGCCCGATCGCACCAATAGGATACTTTACAGTACCCACATAGTTCTCGGTATTATTCCTGCCGGTCCACACACACACGCACACTGCCATCGGCATGTTTGCAGTCAAACATTCTGCCCACTGGTCTGAACATGTCTGTTGGCCTGTCAACCATGCCACGCATTGAACGATCAGGCAGGTCCTGTAGACCTCTGCATCCTTCACTGACTGCTCATCCGCAACATATTCCTGACACTGTGAACAGCGAAATGGACCAAGTTACCCTATTCAAAGTTTTGAAAGCTTCTCGGAGTGAGCGAAGTAACAGCATGGACATTGGCAAGACTGCCGGCCCTTCTGGCTGGAACACACTTGCGGGTCTTGCAGGACTCACTAGTAGTAGAATTAAAATACTCACTTCCCGCTGGCCGAAAAGCAAAAGCAGGAAGAAGGAAACTGAAGATCGCCCGCCTTCAAAGTTCCCAAATAGTGCCAAGATTCCCAGAACTCATCGCTCACAGGGACGTTCTGCCCGCGGACGACCAGCTGCCTCCCGACGTCGCAGTGACCAGCCAAAAGATAGCAACATCATGATAACAATGCTTCGCCATACGTGCTGCGCCGGCCTCTTCTCTCGATCAGAAAGGCACACGGGTCGTGCAAAGTGGCGGCTTTGCCACAGGCACGGCGCAAGTCGTCGAACAGAGTGGCGGCCTGAGAAAGCCATTCCAGCCTTGCCCTGATGCTGCCTTATAACCAAACACCTTCGAACACCTCGGAGCCCGGCTCAGGGCAGGCAGCACGCAGCGGCTGAGCATGGTGAGCCTCACTGGCCGAAGCAGGGAGCGGAAGCATCGAGTAAGTCTGAGGCCTGGGCAACAGAGCGCCACGCGCAGGTTCTGATGCTTAGCCAATGGGTATACTTCCAGCCGACAGTTGCGGGGATTCGATCCAGGTAGCCCACACTTCGTGTTTGCCGAAACAAGCGTCAGCGACCCGAGAATTTGATGCCAAACATCGAAGTAACACATAAGGTGGATTCTGTTGTTTCTGTGCATTGAGCGCTTTCGACAGCGGGTTTAGGATGGGTGAGTGTAGGACAAACATTGGCCAAAGCAAAGCTGCCAGAACATGGCCAAAGCAGCCGCCAAAGCAGCCCGGCGCACACACACGCCCAAACACACACTTCAAATCATAATATCCGCGGCGGACCCCCCTGTCTGCAAGGGCGAGCTGCTCGAATAGGGAGGGCGCAGCATGTGGATCGCAGCATCCTCATCTGATTACACATCCCGTCATGGGTTTTCATGCGATGTTACGTCAGGCACCGCTGGTGATTATTATCATCATCATCATCATCATCATCATCATCATCATCATCATCATCGTGATCATCATCATCATCATCATCATCATCATCATCATCATCATCATCATCATCATCATCATCATCATCATCATCATCATCATCATCATCATCATCATAATTATGATAATGATCATCATCATCATCATCGTGATCATCATCATCATCATCATCATCATCATCATCATCATCATCATCATCATCATCATCATTCTCCATCATCTGGATCATCACGATCCCAGGGTTCAGGGACTCGGCGCACACAATCACACACACACACACACACACACACGTCGAATTGTCCAAGTCGCAGCAGCACAAACAAACTCAGGACTTAGAGCTGGTGAATGATCCGAACTGTCCATCAGGTTGGAGGAAAGAGTAGACTAACTGAGGAGCCAGGAATGGATGAGCAAAAAGGGGTGTTAACATGTGTGTGTAGGTCTGTCAAAGGGCTGCGATTTTTAGGTCAGTGCCAGCCTCTGGAAGGTGCCATGGTGCCATGTGCCGCCACGCCTGGCCGGCAACTCCGCATTGCATCACTCCGGTGTGGTGAACTGAGGAAACAGCATGGGTAAAGGCTTTAAAACTGCCTTTGGCGCTGGCTCCTTTGGTGAAGACCAGCGATACGCTCATGGGAACCCATGCAACCCTCAAATATGAGCATTGGCGAGTCGGTGAGCGGGGGCACGCCATTTCATCCCACACCAGCAAACAAAATGTAAGGATGGCTTGAATCACAATGCGCACTGCGCACCCTGCCTCGCTTGGCAAAAGCGCCGCAGGTCTTGACTATTGCCCAGGCGTGAAAGCAAGGATGCACCGCCTAGGATCCTTTTGGGACGCCATTTGGTCCGCTGCAATCCCATGTGAGGACTTTGGGTCTTCAGGGCCTTGGCTTTGCTGAAACAAGTCGCCAATGAGTCGTGCTGGATGCAGTGACAAATGTTCCTTTGTCTTTTGCGTCACACTGACATGGCGATTATATGTAGGCGCTACCAAGACCTCAAGCAATCTCATGGAACAAGCCAGAAATCATGGTACTAGTACTCAGCAAACCGTTGGAAGCAGCAAGCCCCGCTTTCCATCAAGCAGGCATGAATCAAGCCTGGGCGAAGATTCAAATCGTCGCGCGCTGAATTCAGTCAATTACTCTGGGCCAGTTTGGGTTGAGCAATGCATCTCGCGTCAATGAGCTTGGAGAAAATGTTCAAGCTCATTGACGCGTCCCACGAATTGGCCAAGAATTGTTGCTCAATCCAGCACACCTCGCAGCCCTGCGTCTCGTTTGGCGAGTTGCAGGGTGCTGCCCTCAAGCAAGTGCGGTCCTTGAGAGCCTAGTCTCCCGACTTTCCTTCCAAGGACACTGTCGAATTCCTATCAGCGGTCGGTAAAATTGCCACCAGGCAGAACCGACATCGACTAGCAGAAACTTAGCATGCGCTGCGTGGAGGATACTGCAAATCTTGAGAAAGCACTCGGGTGGGATTCCACATAAGCATACGGCTGCATTTTGCCCGTCTGCTTTACCAAGATGCGCAGGTGGCCTGCCGTTCGTTTTTGCGAGTCTCGATTGACTCCGCA
>CAUJNA010002893.1:0-5000 GCA_963377175.1 Effrenium voratum | reverse complement strand
GGGTTACTTTAGGGTCGGTTTAGGGTCGGTTTAGGCTTGGTTTAGGGTCGGTTTAGGGTGGGTTTAGGGTCGGGCTCGGGTTGGTTTAGGGTTGGTTCAGGGTTGCTTTAGGGTTGGTTTAGGGTTGGTTTAGGGTCGGTTTAGGGTCGGTTTAGGGTCGGTTTAGGGTCGGTTTAGGGTGGGTTTAGGCTTGGTTTAGGCTTGGTTTAGGGTTGGTTTAGGGTTGGTTTAGGGTCGGTTTAGGGTCGGTTTAGGGTGGGATTAGGCTTGGTTTTGGGTCGGTTTAGGGTTGGTTTAGGGTTGGTTTGGGGTTGGTCGGTTTAGGGTTGTTTTCGGGTCGGTTTAGGGTTGGTTTAGGGTTGGTTTAGGGTTACTTTAGGGTCGGTTTAGGGTTTGGCTTTAGGGTCAGTTGAGGGTGGGTTTAGGGTCGGTCTAGGGTTGGTTTAGAGTTGGTTTAGGGTTGGTTTCGGGTTGGTTTAGGGTCGGTGTAGGGTTGGTTTAGGGTCTGTTTCAGGGTTGGTTTACGGGTTTACGTTTGGTTTAGGCTTGGTTAGGGTTTGGTTAGAGTAGGTTTAGGGTTGTTTAGGTCGGTTTACTTGAGTTTGGTTGTTTAGGCTTGGTTTTAGGGTGGGTTTATTAGGGGGTTTAGGCCTTTTGGTTTAGGACAGTTTAGGTGGGTTTTAGGTCGGTCTAGGGGTTGGTTTAAGGGTCGGTTTAGGGTTGGTTTTGGGGTGTTTAGGCTTGATTTAGGTTGGTTTTTAGGGTCGCGCAAGGTGGTTTAGGGTTGTTTAGGTAGGTTTTAGGGTAAGGATTAGGTCGTTTTAGGTTCGTTTAGGCGTGGTTTAGGCTTGTTAAAGGGTCTAGCGTTTCGTTCAGGTTGGCTTGGAAGTTTGGTTTAGGGTTGGTTTAAGGGTCGGTTTACAGTTGGTTTACGGTTGGTTTAGGCTTGGTTTAGGGTTGGTTTGGAGTTGGTTTAGGGTCGGTTTAGGCTTGCTTTCGGGTTGGTTTGGAGTTGGTTTAGGGTTGGTTTAGGGTCGGTTTAGGCTTGGTTTGGGGTTGGTTTAGGTTTGGTTTGGGGTTGGTTTAGGGTTGGTTTGGGGTTGGTTTGGGGTTGGTTTGGGTGGGTTTAGGCTCGGTGGTTCAGGGTTGGTGTGGAGTTGGTTTAGGGTTGGTTTAGGGTTGGTTTAGGTTTGGTTTGGGGTTTGTTTAGGGTTGGTTTAGGTTTGGCTTAGGCTCGGTTTAGTCTTGGTTTAGGCTTGGTTTAGGGTGGGTTTAGGGTGGGTTTAGGGTCGGTCCAAGCTTGGTTTAGGGTTAGTTTAGGGTTGGTTTAGGGTCGGTTTAGGCTTGGTTTAAGCTTGGTTTAGGGTCAGTTTAGGGTGGGTTTAGGGTCGGTCTAGGGTTGGTTTAGGGTTGGTTTAGGGTTGGTTTAGGGTTGGTTTAGGTTGGTTTTAGGGTCGGTTTAGGGTGGGTTTAGGCTTGGTTTAGGCTTGGTTTAGGCTTGGTTTAGGGTCGGTTTAGGGTGGGTTTAGGCTTGGTTTAGGGTCGGTTTAGGGTTGGTTTAGGGTTGGTTTGGGGTTGGTTTGGGTGGGTTTAGGCTCGGTTTAGGGTTGGTTTAGGGTTACTTTAGGGTCGGTTTAGGGTCGGTTTAGGCTTGGTTTAGGCTTGGTTTAGGGTCAGTTTAGGGTGGGTTTAGGGTCGGTCTAGGGTTGGTTTAGGGTGGGTTTAGGGTCGGTCTAGGGTTGGTTTAGGGTTGGTTTAGGGTTGGTTTAGGGTTGGTTCAGGGTCGGTTCAGGGTCGGTTTAGGGTTGGTTTCGGGTCGGTTTTACTAGGGTGTTTAGGGTCGGTTTAGGCTTGGTTTCGGCTTGGTTTAGGGTCGGTTTAGGGTGGGTTTAGGGTCGGGCTAGGGTTGGTTTAGGGTTGGTTCAGGGTTGCTTTAGGGTTGGTTTAGGGTTGGTTTAGGGTCGGTTTAGGGTCGGTTTAGGGTCGGTTTAGGCTTGGTTTTAGGGCTAGTTTAGGCTTGGTTTCGTGTTGGTTTAGGGTTGGTTTAGGGTCTGTTTTAGGGTCGGTTTTAGGGTAGGGATTAGGCTTGGTTATTTGGGTCGGTTTAGGTGGTTTAGGGTGGTTTGGGGTTGGCTTGGGTGGGTTTAGGCTCGGTTTAGGGTTGTTTTCGGGTCGGTTTAGGGTTGGTTTAGGGTTGGTTTAGGGTTACTTTAGGGCCGGTTTAGGGTTTGGCTTTAGGGTCAGTTTAGGGTTGGTTTGGGTTTGGTTTAGGTTTGGTTTAGGGTTGGTTTAAGGGTCGGTTTACAGTTGGTTTACGGTTGGTTTAGGCTTGGTTTAGGGTTGGTTTGGAGTTGGTTTAGGGTCGGTTTAGGCTTGCTTTCGGGTTGGTTTGGAGTTGGTTTAGGGTTGGTTTAGGGTCGGTTTAGGCTTGGTTTGGGGTTGGTTTAGGTTTGGTTTGGGGTTGGTTTAGGGTTGGTTTGGGGTTGGTTTGGGGTTGGTTTGGGTGGGTTTAGGCTCGGTCTAGGGTTGGTTTGGGGTTGGTTGAGGGTTGTTTTGGGGTTGGTTTGGGGTTGGTTTGGGGTTGGTTTGGGGTTGGTTTAGGGTGGGTTTAGGGTTGGTTTAGGCTTGGTTTAGGCTCGGTTTAGGCTTGGTTTAGGCTCGGTTTAGGCTTGGTTTGGGTTTGGTTTAGGGTTGGTTTAGGGTCAGTTTAGGGTTGGTTTTTGGTTTGCTCCGGGGTGGTTCTGGTATGGCTTAGGGATGGTTATGGCTCGGTGATGGCTTTCGGATGGTTTAGGGATGGCTGAAGGATGGCTTGGTGGGCGGGCTGGCGAGTTTGTCGCTGCCTGGCGCGCACTTGTGGGCGGCTGAGGGACGCTCTCCTCTGGGACTGGCCTGTGCGTGCATGATAGGGCTAATTGGTTCCTGTGCCAGCCAGCATTTCGCATGGGCTGTTCCATGGTTGATTGCAGGTAATAAGTCTTTGTTAGAATATGAAAGAGTGCGCAACAAGAACAAGTCTGAGGTGAAGCCTGCTCCAGTACGGTTGTTGCCTGCTTGTCTTGGACAAACTCGCTGCGGCCGAACTTTGGTGCTGGATGCATTGCAAGCCAGTGAATTGTCAGTCAGCATGGAGTGCTGCGCCATTTTTTTTTGGGGGGGGGGCATTTGGCGGGCAGACATGGAGCATTAGGTGCATGTAATGTGTTCGTTGAGATTCACACTCTTCACAGTGGCTGTCATGTGTTAAGCTGTCCCTTTTTTGGGGTTCGATTGCTCTCTTTTGGGGTGACCGGGCCGGCCTGCAGTGACTGTCTCCTCAAGTGATACCTTCTTGCCTCGCTTCTTGCGCGGGATGGCCGCGGTGCACCAGAACCAGTGGCGAATGCCGCAGGCGGGCTTGCTTTTTCCTCCCTTGCCGCAGAAGTAGGCCGTTTCATTTCGTGGCACTGTGCCGGCCGTTTCATTTCGTGGCACTGTGCCCGGTGGCTTGCCCAGCTGGCCGTGCATTTTGATCAGTGTTTCGACGGGGATTTTGACGGGGGCTTAGACGGGGGTTTTTGTTGGGAGTTCAGACGGGGGTTTCGACGGGGACTTTAACGGGAGTTTTGACGGGGGTTTTGACGAGGTTTTTAAGGGAGGTTTTGACGGGAATAGTGACGGGGGCTTTGACGGGGGTTTTGACGGGGTTTGGAAGAAGGTTTGAGCGGGGGATTTGACGGGGTTTTTTTTGACGGGGGTTTGGGCGGGGGTTTGGACGGGAGTTTGACGGGGGTTTTGGCGCGTGGCTCACCCAACCTTTTGGAAGCAACAAGCTTGAAAAAAAATCGGGTGTTTTGACGGGGGTTTTGACGGAGGTTTTGACGGGGAATTGATGGGGGTTTTGACAGAGGGCTTTGACGGGGGTTTTGATGGGGGTTTTGACGAGGCGGGGGTTTTGACGGAGGTTTTGACGGGGGTTTTGACGGAGGTTTTGCCGGAGGGTGTTGACGGGTGCTGTGGCGGAGGCTCTGACGGGGGTTTTGACGGGATTTTTGACGGAGGTTTTGACAGCGGAAGGTTTTTCTCGGGCGAGAGCCAAGCATCCTAACCAGCTAGACTATAGCGGATACTGCCAACTGAGAGTTGTCCCCTGGGGACAAAGGTAAAGTTTGGACGGAGGTTTTGACGGGGGTTGACGGAGGGTTATGGGGGCGGATTGACGGAGTATTTGACGGGGTTTTGATTGACGGGGGTTTTGATGGAGGTTTTGACAGGGGCTGCGGCGGGGTTTTGACGGAGGGCTCTGACGGGGGTTGTGACGGAGGTTTTGACGGAGGTTTTGACGGAGGCTTTGACGGGGGTTTTCACGGGGGTTTTGACAGAGGCTTTGACGGAGGTTTTGACGGGGGTTTTGACGGAGGTTTTGACGGGGGTTTTGACGGAGGTTTTGCCGGAGGGTGTTGACGGGTGCTGTGGCGGAGGCTCTGACGGGTGTTTTGACGGGATTACTGACGGAGGTTTTGACAGCGGAAGGTTTTTACCCAGCGGGCGCAACCTTGCCAAAACGGGTCTTTTCGGCAGGTTCCGCCCATGGGGCACAACCTTGCGAAAACGGCTCTTTTGGGCAGGTTCCGCCCGGGCCGCGCAGCCGCAAAACCCTCCGTCAAAACCTCCGTCAAAACCCTCAAAACGCCGTCCGGGTTGAAACTGATCGTTCCCTGCCAGTAGAAGACCAACCAGGCATTGTCAGTGAGGCCAAGATTCCGCCACCGGGGCTTGAGCCCGAGCCCCTCGGGTGAGAGCCAAGCATCCTAACCAGCTAGACTATAGCGGATACTGCCAACTGGCTTTCACACCACAACTAGAGTTGCCCCCTGGGGACAAAGGTAAAGTGTGGACGGGGGTTTGACGGGGGTTTTGACGGAGGTTTTGACGGGGGTGTTGACGGAGGTTTTGACGGGGGCTTTGATGGGGGATTTGACGGGGGATTTGACGGGGGTTTTGACTTGACGAGGTTTTGA
>CAUJNA010002892.1:5000-15887 GCA_963377175.1 Effrenium voratum | reverse complement strand
AAAATGGCGGCTCTCCTTTTCGCCTCTCTTTGAACCCACCTGCAATGAAGAAAAAATCAAACAACCACTTGTAGTTTGTCGTTGTCTTGCAAGGGTTCGGAACAAAAGTCAAGCGACCAGGCAAATCTGGTACGCGGAACCGTCGAGAAGCACAACCTCGCCAGCACCAGTTGCATTTCCAACGGTTGGCGCCTGCAAGAGAAACCAAGGAAGCCTCTCCAAACCTCCATCCATGGAAGGGGCAAAATCTCTGGCGAACATCTGTCGAGAAGTTGCCGGGTTTGGGCCAACCTATGGCAACCTATACAAGCGCATACTCGCTGGGACACTTGGATGGTCAACCGCCTGAGAGGGTTGGCTACCCAAGAAGAAATCAGGAAACTAACCCCACTTACCCCATATCAGGACATGACTTACCCAATATAGGGGCTAAACAATTAATGATGGTGCACCCATTTGAAGATGACCAAACCTGGCTTTAAAGCGCTTGTAGTATGTGGGCTGAACATCCAAGATTTCATGTGGATTGGGCCTTCGGCCAGATTCCCTTTTGCGCATCTTCCCATCACAGGCAAACTTTCGTCGTGTCGTAGATGTCGGACATGAACTTACCCTGGCGAGGACTATCCCACGATCTTGGGCGGGACCCTGTCGCGGACATCATTTCCATCTGGAACGATGTCCAGCAACCATGCTTGAGGATGGTCGCCATTCAACTTCATGCCTTTAAGGTCCCTTTAAAGTCCTGCCTAAAATGGGCACATGCAAAGACAGAACTTGCATCCATAGCTTGCTTGGGCCAACCAAGGGCGTTTCAGTTTCCTTTGGGTTCTCAGGTCGGCCAGGTTTGAAAAGCGGGGGTGCTGCGAATTACTTGTCTGTTGACACCTCATGCAAACAGGTGCTACTCGGCTGAACAAAAAAATTGGCCTTGTAAATGGTCGTTGCTCGCACGTGCCACAAATGAAACTCTAGACCGTGGCCATGGTGACCTCCCCCCCAAAAAAGAAATGAATTGCACAGCACAAATGGCCGAACCAAACTGGAACCAGGTTGTTTGACTGCATCTCGAAGGTTCAACCCCCCAATTAAAAAAAAGAAAGGTTGACTCAATTTGGATGAGGACAATCCTTAGCTAAACAATGCTGGTTACATGAACCCCCATGGTTCTAGTGGTTTGAACTCCAGGGACATCACATCTTCACCCAAGAAACCGCACGGTGACGGGTCGGGTCCACCCCCTGCCTGGGCGTTCACAAAGTCGGGATTGTCTCCTATGGCATCGCGGTAGTCGTTGTTCAAGGGATAGGCCGACACCAGACCTGCCTGCGTGAAATCGGGGTAAGGGTAGCAAGAAAAAGATTTTCAGCTCAGATGTCCATTGTCAGGTGAGCCAAATTGCCCGTGCTATTCCGCACCCAATCCTCAAGTGGTACCCCAGGCATTCGCACCCCGGCGACTTTCCAAAGGGCCCATCCCTTTTGTTCACAGCGAACACACGTCAAGCAGGTTGTGCTCACTGGTTGACCGGGGTGGGGCCGCCTGACGCCCCGTACCTGGCTCTGACCTCACCCGATGCTAGCTCCAAGCTCGCGCCTTGTCACATGTGCTGGGGAGGTTCGGGCCCAGCTCTTGGCCTGAGAGCGCCCTCTTCCAGAACTGCAGGCGGGCGAAATGGGCGTTCTGCTTGTAGCCAGGATGCCCATGGCACCACCTTCCAGGGGCCTGCTGGTGATATTAAATAACATCCTTCTTGGCTCAAACACCTACTTTCGATTTCCTGCTTCCCGATGCGTAGGTGTCAAAATCGGGATATGACCCCCAAAATGGCGGCGTTCCTTTGGGTTTCTCTTGAAACGACTCCAAGATTCAAAAGGTCACCGAGCTTCAAAAATGTCCCACACACACACAGATGTGGCAACCAACCCTGCCTTCCACAATCCTTGCTGCCGGTGCCCAGGATGAGGTCCGTGCCGTACTCTGTAGCTGTAGCTGTCAGGGTCAGACATGCACTGCACTCGCGAGCCCACGTCTGAGACTGGCATGCTTGTTTCGCCGCAAGTGGCAGCTTAAAGGGAAGCAACCCCCAACCACTGACTTTGAGAACCGCCAAAAACCGCCCCAAAAACTGACCGCTGTAGCCAGGTTCAGAGGCCCCGCTTCAAAACGTCCCCGGCCGTCTGCACCGTTTCTCCATCCCGGCCTATCCCTGTACGCAGGTTGCTCTGCGTAAGGACACTCTGGCCGTCCACGTATAGGAAGACTTTCCTGGCGGATTTTCGTACCAGCAGAACTAGGTGATGCCATTTGCCGTCGCATACTCCACGATGGCTCATGAGGTGTTGGTAGTCGTTGTTGCCGGCAAAAACAACATTCAGCTCACCGTGATGACTTCGCACTGTGACTGAAAATGTCACGTCGCCTTGCATAGGAGGGTTGACACTCGTGCCCATGACGATCGAATGGTCAATGTTGGGCTTCTCCAGCAATCTGAACATGAGCTCCTGGTGTGGTCCAAAGAGCTCTTACGGCATCCGAGCGTGACCTCACCTCCCAAGTTCTGATGAAGCCAAGCGTCCAATGACAGCTCATCTCCCGACATCAGCGACTTGAAGGCCGAGGATGCTTCGCCTGCAACTTGGGTTTCCCTCGAGCGCCGGAACCGACAGCGATTCAATCGGATTCTCTCCCCGGCCTCCAAGCTTCAGGTACCCAGACTTTCCGGACCCAGCTGAGAACCAAGAGTGAGTTGGCAGCGCCTTAGTCTCAAGCTGCTCAATCGCCAAACACACCACCCCTCCTTGGGCTTTCCCACGGGAAAGTTGTTTTTTGATGGTCAAGGCAGCTGGTGAAATCCGCCAAGCTGTCCAATTGAGTGCCCAACGCCGATTGCTACCAACATCATAAAGGATTATATATATATATATATATATATGCCAAACAGCTTATTGAGGTTGGCACCACGTTGACTCCTTGTCCATTCTCGTCAGCCATCACTCTGGACAGAATATTTAGAAGCTTTCCACAAAGAAAGACCCCTTTCAAAATGTTCAAGCTACCTCAGTTGGGTGTTTGGCCTGCAAAAGCCAGCCTGGGTATACAGGCAGACCTTCGAGATGTCGTAGAGGTCAGACACAAACTGGCCCTGCACGCAGCCAGAAAACAGCCATGACCCTGGATGAAGGGGCAAACTTTCCCGAAAAGTGACCCCCAGATCCCGCAAATGGGACACTCCCCAGTTAAAAACCGCAAAATTCACGATCCTGGGTTCCCAATAGACCGTGCGAAAGCAAATCCCTCGTCTCTTCTTTGCAGCTCCCCGCTGAAAGCCATACCGAAGAACCCAAAAGCTAGAATCCTGGAATCCTGAGATGGGATTTTAGTGGTTCAAGCCCTGGATACTGAAAGAGTACGCATGAGGACACCCACGGCAAACCCATGATGTATGAGCCAACTCTGAACTTCCCTGCGTTGGCAGGGAGAAGTCCTTCCACCCCCCGTTCCCAAAATTCCGCTCACTCAGGAGGGCACACCAAGGGCAAGTGCAAACACAGCCTATGTACGGCGAGGAGACCAGGGTGCCATATTCATCCAGGAAAGGCGGGCAAAACTCTTCTGCACCCATACATGTCCACCTGAGCGTTGTTGAGGCCGCTCAAAAACTCTCGAACGGGTCAGTTTGTCCGTTTTCTTCCTTTCGGGTATTCGGAAGGCTCGCGGCTCAAGCTGTGAAAAAGCTCATGCATGAAGCTCCATGTTGCCAGAAAGTGCCCCCGAAGCTTTTCTGCTTCGCCCCCAGAAGCTCCAGGTGCGCGAATCAGTGTCCGGCTTTTCGAACTGCGCGAGGGGCGCCTGACTGTTCACAAAGTCCGGGTTGCTTCCAACACCGTCGCCGTAAGAGCCATCCAGCTCGTAGGCTGAGACCAAATCGGCCTTTCGAGCCCGCAAACTGGGGCTCTGGACGGGATGAGAGGGAATTCGGTTACACCTAGCCAAAACCAAAAGGGATCTGGAGGGAGCTAGGGAAACCATCTCTTTTTGGCCGAACTCGCAGACAAAAACAGCTATCCGCGAATTCTATCAGTAATTTCAAAACATGGGGCAGGCACTGGAGGCTCAAGCACAGACCCACGTCATAGGCACACGCAAAATAATCGCACATGCACTGTCTGCTGAGTTTCCTGGGTATATTTCTCTGCCCACAGGGTAGCCTGCAAAAAGACTGTGAATCCGCATGGAAACATAAAGGATGCCGTAAGCCGAAACAAATCACGTTACAAGGTGTATAGGTCCCAAAATGCGATTGGGGCGTTAACGTGTTTCATCCGTGAAACTGTACCACATGGATACCTCATCACCACCTCTTGTGGGAGTCCGGTCCTATGGAAGGGCCAATGAGGACACAACCCAATACTTTCTCAGTTGCGCTTCCTTCCCCCCAACAAGTAGTCAAGCCCTTCCCGCGTAGAGCTATCTCGGTCTGGCTCATCGGAGAGTGATCATCATCATCACCAGTGTTGCCAAGGGCATCTCTGTAAGTGCCCTCGGTCGCTGCTTCAAGACCCCCACTGACTTGTTCGGATATGACTGCCTTATGACTTGTGGGTGACATGGGTTTACGCAGATTGGGTGGAACCTTCTTGCACTTAATCATCAGTCAGAATCAAGGAGGTTTCCCAATCCCACACAAGCATCTTGCCACTCCGTCTCATCTCATACCAGTCTCGAGTGTTACTGGAGCAGCACCGCGTTTGTGATCCTTGGTCCTTGGGCGCTTTCTCCTTGTTCTCCGATTCTTTCTCCTCCTTGTTCATCTTCTGTCAATCACGTTGAACAAACTCCTGCAATTCCTCGAGGGATGTTCCCGCGCCATGATGTCAAGCCAGTCGCGACACGAGATCCAGTCGCTTGGAAACTCTTGGGGATCAAGACAATCGAGCCACACTTACAGATCCTCGATCAGCACTTGAGCCGTGTCATTCTCTCCGGCCCAGGCTGAGCAAAAGTTCGTTGTCAGTACCAGGGAACCCTATCCTTAAAAGCTTCAGGTCCGCTTTAGGGTCGTATGATATGCCTGAGCTGCCGTTGCAGATTACACCTTAGAATTACATCTGTCTTCTTCTTTCTTCAATCCAATTTTGAAGGGTTCTTAAATATTTCGTTTTAGGTTATTTTTATAGTATTTACTTTTATGCCTGAGCTGCCGTTGCGTTATGCGTCGGCGCCGAGGTCACCGCAGACAGCAAGACTGAATTTAGTCGCCCACAGCGTGTTGGCGCGCGTCGGTCATCGAACCCCGCGGATTGGAGCTCAGCACTTGTTGGCGGCGTTGGTCTTGGCAGTCTTGTCTCCATGCCCAAATCCTAGGGGAGGCTCTACTTTCTTGGTAGTCAACGCCAGCCGCAAGCCCTTGTCATCGGCCCTTTCCTCTTCCAGCTCCTGCGCTCATCGTACCTCCCTGTCACTTGGTCCATTTCATTCCTCAAACCATCTCGGTCTTGCCCGCCATCTCGAAGTACTATGAATCTCGAAACTCTGAGTCCTTCTTCAACTCATCCCACTCCTCGGCGTACTCAGGCTTGAGATTGTCGACTCTGCTCTTGCGCGGTGTGTCTTCGCTGAACTTGTTGTACTGCGATTCAGCCGACGTCTCTAGCTAACCTATGCTTGGAGAGTCTTCCTCCATCCACTTCTGCTTCTTGCCACTCACAGCCGCGAAACAAGATGCTGTAGACAGCGCTTCTCGAAGAAATCGTTCGTCCTTCGCTAGCAACTTTTTTCTCGAGTTCGTCTATCTGTGATCGCAACATTGTTCTTTCGCGCCGCGCACGCACATCTTCGTGATGCTCTTCTGCGCCCTTCACGCGGTCCCAAATGATGCCTTCCTCTGTTCGAACATTGTATTGTTCTCAGCATTAGCAGTCTTTTTGGCTGATAGGATCTTGCCTCAGACTGGTTTGACGTTGGGGAATTCCTCACGCTTCTTCATCGTACCATGCACCATGTTTGCTGCGTCGACTGCTTCCTCGCGCAACTTGTCCTCGCACGATAGCTCATCTTGCAATTGCATAGCTTCTTCTTCTGTCTGGATAAGTGTACGTTCTCGATACTCTCACATGCGTAACCTGGTTCTCCAGATGTCGGTTCCGCCTCTGGATCTCAAGTATACGGATCTCACTTCCTTTCTCATCGAGCTCCACATCCCCAAGCTCTCTTCTTACGAGATACCACAGTTGCTGTAGGTGCATTAATCTCGTCGTACCTCATCGCAGCATCAGCCGAATGTTCATGACCAGTCTTGACTGCAGTGGGGAGCTCGGGTTCTCACCTTTTCTCTTGTCATCGTCAGCACCTCCTGCCGAAGATCGGAGTGGAGTTTGGGAAGCCATATTCTGGCCCCCTTTGGTTCCTTTTATGGATTCGAACTTGCTGCGATTGACTGTCCACTTCCACCTGCGCTCGAATCTGGAGTCCTTGGAACGAGATCCCTTGCGCTGGCGCTGCCATCCTGGCAGAACCGCGGAACGTGACCGAGGACAGCGAGGTTCCACTGCACTTCCAAACATGCACAGCTCGTAGGTATTGCGTCAGATCCAAAGGTCCGCCTATGCCAACAAGTGGACAATCAGTGAGTCCGATTGGAAACGTAAGGTGTCCCCACAGAGTTGGTCAGGATGAACACGCCCCGCTGCTATAGTGACTTGAGCCAAAACATGTCATGTTGCAAGATGTACAGGGTACAGGACCCAAAATGACATGAAAGACAATCCTGTGCCAGAAGCCTTGCGCAAAATAAGCTCAAAGGGCCAAGAAGCCGACTTTCCCATGTCTACACCGCAGGGCTTGGCACAAGATCAAGCAACAAGTCGTTGACCCCAGCCTTGTCACATGTGCTGGGGCGGTTCGGGCCCAGCTCTTGGCCTGAGAGCGCCCTCTTCCAGAACTGCAGGCGGGCGAAATGGGCGTTCTGCTTGTAGCCAGGATGCCCATGGCACCACCTTCCAGGGGCCTGCTGGTGACATTAAATAACCTCCTTCTTGGCTCAAACACCTACTTTCGATTTCCTGCTTCCCGATGCGTAGGTGTCAAAATAGGGATATAGACCCCCAAAATGGCGGCGTTCCTTTGGGTTTCTCTTGGTCACGGAGCCTCAAAGAATGACCCACACACACACACACATGTGGCAACCAACCCTGCCTTCCACAATCCTTGCTGCCGGTGCCTAGGATGAAGTCCGTGCCGTACTTTGTAGCTGTTGCTGTCAGGGTCAGGCATGCACTGCACTCGCCGGTGGTAGGTTAAAGGGAAATAAACCCCAATTCTATACTGACTTTGATAATCGCCAAAACCAGCCCCCAAATAATGACCGCAAAGAGAGCCATTGATTTGCCCAGGTGTCCTTTTACAACCCCTTTCCCTGTCAACCAACCTAACAATGAGCCTTTTTGCCAGGTTGCAAACATCTAGGTGCTCAATCCCACGCCAACATTGCCCGATTCAAAACGTTCCCGGCCGTCTGCGCCGTTTCTCCATCCCGGCCTATCCCTGTACGCAGGTTGCTCTGCGTAAGGACACTCTGGCCGTCCACGTACAGGAAGACTTTCCTGGCGGATTTTCGTACCAGCAGAACTAGGTGATGCCATTTGCCGTCGCATACTCCACGATGGCTCATGAGGTGATGGTAGTCGTTGTTGCCGGCAAAAACAACATTCAGCTCACCGTGATGACTTCGCACTGTGACTGAAAATGTCACGTCGCCTTGCATAGGAGGGTTGACACTCGTGCCCATGACGATCGAATGGTCAATGTTGGGCTTCTCCAGCAATCTGAACATGAGCTCCTGGTGTGGTCCAAAGAGCTCTTACGGCATCCGAGCGTGACCTCACCTCTCAAGTTCTGATGAAGCCAAGCGTCCACTGACAGCTCATCTCCCGACATCATCGACTTGAAGGCCGAGGATGCTTCGCCTGCAACTTGGGTTTCCCTCGAGCGCCGGAACCACTGACAGCGATTCAATCGGATTCTCTCCCCGGCCTCCAAGCTTCAGGTACCCAGACTTTCCAGACCCAGCTGAGAACCACGAGCGGGTTGGAAAGCCCAACGGAGCCTCGACTTCCAACCCCCTTTCACTCACAGAGGCGGTGCATCCAACATCCCCACATGACTTGGATCTGTAGGTACCACCATAGACGGCAATCAAGCGTTACTTGGTGCCCCTCGATGAGCTGATTCACCCCACCTTTTAGAACAGACGCTTTCGCAGCGACACTCGGTCCTTCAATCCAAAAAGCAGCCAACAAAACACACTGCCCTCAGAATATGGTGGTTCCTCAACCGTAAAACCCCGTACATGATTGGCCGATCATTTCCAGCTGTGACTCGCATTTGTTTGGAGCCTAAATGGCCGGAAATGCCTCCGGGGTTGACTGGCTATCCCTACTAAGGGATGATTGACCACCGCATTTCTGGGCCATCCCAAAAAAAACAAGACATGCACTATATACCACAAACCGTGCGAGATCTATCGCCTGCAACAAACAATGCTTTAAGTCAGCTACTGCGGAGGCAATCGTACAAACCGACGCGCTCTTCTCGCCAAGAAATTTCCCTCTGTACCGGTGAATTGTCCGTTGCCTCCTAGCTGCGGTTGTAGTAAGTGTCGAAGTGGAAGTCGACGTACTGGTCGTCGACGTGCTGGTGGTCGACGTGCTGGTGGTCGACGTGCTGGTGGTGGTGGTCGTTGTGGAGGTCGTGGTGGTGGTCAGCAAGTGCCGCGCTTCACAAATAACGGCGGACGACACGGAGATATGTTTCAGCCTGGAGGAGCCCATGCCCATGAGACCCTGGAATGCGTGGTTGCGACGTGCCTAAAGCCAAAGGCACCTACGTCCTGTAAAAGGGCCTTCATGGGTGAGTTCTTGGGTGAGTTCTTTCTACCACCAGCTGTGAGCTCATGATATTTTCTCCGAATGTTTCGCGCCTGTAAGACTGGTCGAAGCCGACAAAGCCAGGCTCCGCGTCTGTGTAGCCCGCCTCCCGGAGAATGGAATCCACCTTGTATGGGTCACCCGCCAAGTCGTAGAACGCGCCGCCGGCGCCCCAGGCAATCGGAACCCCGGCATCGCCCTGCGCAGCGTGATGTCCTCTTTGGTTTCCCTTTCAAGCCACCCAAAAAGAGTTCTCTCAAAGACGGCGCCCCAGAGAACAGAAACGTAGACAACACATATGCAGATACGTTGCTCTGCGTATGTTTAAATATATATATATATACACGCATCACGTACATCGCGTAAGCAGATCGATACATGTTTGGGCGTTGCGTATGTGCATATATAGTTAATGTGCAAATGGTATACACACGTGTATAAGTACGTGTGTATGCTGCAGATGTATAGTATAGGTAAGACATGCAACCAAGTCTCCCATTTGTCATATTCTGATTCAGAGCCATAGTGGGGGAAGCCATTTTTGACTACTTTGGCCGTGAAGGCCATCAAGGGCTATCTTCCCATGGCTCCCCTTCCAGCTCTAAATCAGAGTTGATTTAGATCAGAAAACTCAGTTTGCAGTCTCCAAAGAACCCTCGATGGACGACATCCTGCACCACCTGAGAAACGCTGGTTTCTGATGATTCCCCTGAAAAGACCAACAAACGTTATGGTTTCCCATTGTGACAACTTGGTTCGAACGGATTTCGTCCATCCACAGTACGTCTACTGGTTTTCTTTGAACAGCCAGTGGCACTGGCGCTGTGCTCTCAGCGAGACGCATGCCCGCGGCACTCGCTGCGGTCTTGCGGGTCCGAGGCGCTCGGACGGCAAGTGTGTCTGCGTGTGTGTGCGTGACTATGTTCGCCTTTCAGAAGACTGGTTGACAAACTTCCATTTGCTTAAGTCCCCTGGAATAAACGCAACGAGTGATAAATTCCCTTCAAAACCATCAGGGGAAGCTAAAATAATATTCTGAAGCAAATGGAAGCTGACAAGAGGCTTTGAAGAGAGTGTCCTTCTCTGAGACCACTCAAGTGATGATGGTGAGGCGAGAATGCTTCCCCACAACAGGCTCGGCGCTAGATTTTTGACATCCGCAAGCCATGTCCTCGGCGTCCGACGTGACCTTTCCAGTTCCCACCACTGGCCTATCAGCTGTGATAGACCCAATGGCCAGTCCACACGCATCCAGCAGCCAAGATGTGCCATGTGAACTTGAATGCTGGATGGTGTTCAAGCAGACCAACAACCAATGCAAACAGAGCCGAAGAATGAGCTTACAAAAGGAGCGCCGGTGGTGTCTGTTTTGGCCCCTGCTGGCGCTTTCGGTTCCCCTTCTGTTGCCTCCGGGATTGATTTCGCTTATGTGTTCCGCGGGGCATGCGCAAAAATCGACGAGGACAGGTTCCGGGAACAAGGTTCTTGGACATCTGGGTTTCAGCAACCCCAGATGAAGCTTTTGGGCTTTAAATGGTATGCGCAGGCATGACTCTGCTCATTGTCAGCCAAGCCCAGGGCTGCCATCCTAGCAGTGGGTCAATTTACTGGGCTATCACCTGATTCACTGCAGCGCTCTAAATACACATGCATAAACACTTTTTACTTTCCTTCGAGCTCGTCCAAGGGTTCGTGCTGCATAGCTTTCGAGGTGCACAACTCTTTTTTGGGTGGGCCAATCAGCCAACATAGAACTAAGCTTGGGAATCCCTGGCTTCATTCCCCTGTTCCCTGAGCACCAGCAAGTCATAACCAGCTTGGCAACTGATAGCCGAGGCTCTGAACTTGGAGCTTCCGCCGATGGGTTGCGACCAACGGGGGCTCCCCCAATAAACTGTGTGAAGATCCAAGTGGTAAATCACAAGCTCCGGAAAGCGCCAAGTTGCTGCTTCTGGTCCAG